>OZJO01000399.1:0-13131 GCA_900406225.1 Acrobeloides nanus
ATGCATAAAATGGACAAATTAGCTCGTTATTTTCCAAAAGTCGAAAATTCAAAATCATTTTCCAGAAAAAAGTTATGTCAAAATAAAATAGGTACATTTCATCTGAAACACCCTGTACTTTTCAGATTCAGGGAAAAAATTGGATTTTGGAAGCGAAAATGGTCATTTTCTTCGTTTTTTCTGCAAATCACTTTCTAGGGGTGGAGCATTTTTTGTTTTTACATTAAATTCTGAATCGCTATCGTTGTCGAGATAATCGATTTTGAAGTTGGCGATTTTAGAGATAATCGATTTCGAAGTTGGCCGCACCCGTTTTACACAATTTGGGTGTACCCAAGAGGGTGCAAAAGGGGTGCACCCAAATTGTGTAAAACGGGTGCGGCAACTTCGAAATCGATTATCTCGACAACGATAACGATTTAGAATTTACTGTAAAAACGGACTTCAGCATCTGAAAGAAGACTAAAAATTAGGGGTAGTTTCCTTTTTGTGCGATGTCTGGATCGTTATCTTCTTTGAAAAAATTGGCCGCACCCTTTTTACACAATTTGGGTGCGCACCCTTGGGTGCACCCGTTTTATACAGCCCCGATCAGGACAGCATTTTCCGGGTTCGGGAATGCGCGCAATCGATTCTCCGCATAAAATTACCCTCAAATAGATACTTTCCGTGCGAAAATAGAAATGTGTTCGATTGTCGCGTTAATACACCAATTCTATTCCCTGAATCAGGGTCAAGGAAGCGTTTTCATGTTTCGCGCTTTACCCCTATATGGGTCATTTTTAGACAAATAAATTTTCGGGTCCCAAAATGTCAAAAAAGCCACTTCTTTGCGCCAGCCTGTAAAAGTTAAAATTGATTTTTGATTAACTCTGTCAAATAGACTAGTTAGAGGCTAATTTTTCATACTTTATCGTTTTCAGACATGGCGAAAATTTTCGTGGCGTTTTCGAAACTCATTAGAAGCCACAGAAAATAAAATTTTCGTGAGGTATTTGTACACATGTGCAAGGGGATAGAGTCTTGAAATTTCTAGGGATACGTTGTGATCATGGCTTAAACATTCTTTTGTATTTTTATCCGAAAAAAAGATTTTCCTAAAGCATACAATATCTGCCACTAGCTTACAAGTCCATCTTGTAGGACTCGTGGCACCTAATGAATCCGACCCCTAAACGTTATTTTTTGGTATAGACCTCGGTTCGACTTCACTAGAAGCGTTTTGTAACTCAAGCTTACAAGTCCATCCTGTTGGACTCGTAACACCTAGTGAACCCGATCCCAAACATTATTTTTTGGTGTAGACCTCGGTTTGACTTCACTAGAAGCGTTTTGTAACTCAAGTTTACAAGTTCACCCTGTTGGACTCGTAACACCTAGTGAACCTGATCCCAAACATTATTTTTTGGTGTAGACCTCGGTTTGACTTCACTAGAAGCGTTTTGTAACCCACTAGAAGCCACAGAAAATAAAGTTTTCGTGAGGTGTTTGTACACATATGCAAGGGAGCGTAGAGTTTTGAAATTTCTAGAGAAACATTGTCATGGATTAAAAAGTTTTTTTTTGTATTTTTGTCCAAAAAAACGATGTTCCTAAAGCATACAACATCTGCCACTAGCTTACAAGTCCATCTTGTTGGACTCGTGACACCTAGTGAACCCTCTTTCTAACCGGGTTATGCAAATATTTCGGTTTGTCCAAGCTACTAAAGGACAACATAATGGAAAATGGATTCATTATTATAAACTCCACGTTCTTTTCCGCGGTATATTTGGCCATATCCCACGATTCAATTTAGAGAAGTGAAAAAACTCGGAGATGCTAGAGAAAATTTTGTGGAGACCTTGAGTCTCCCGCCGAAGCTTTGAGTGAAAAGGCAGCTGCCTCTGTGCGAAGATATCGTATTTCTTAAGCAAACTCTCGATCTTTGGATTCACCGGGAGTGCTGGCTCGAGAGCTGTGAGCACTTGTACTAGCCTTCGGGCTACGGATTAGGATAGAGGAATTGGGATATACCGCTTTTGCCTTTGGGGTTTTCCGAATGGCTTTGACAGAGCCGAATTTACTAGATATTCATCAAAAGATGAGACTAGCGGCATTTTTGAGCAAGAAATTTACTGTAGAAAAAAATATTTTTTGGTCTGCAATTATTTCAATTTAACACGAGAATACTCTTTCAAAATTCCGGTTTATTTGAGTACAAAAGAAAAAATTCATGTTAAATTATAAGCAAAAGTAAAAATCTGAGCTTTATCGTGAGCTTGGCTTAGTGGTAGTGCTCCCGACTTCGAGTTCAATAGTACATGGTTCGAATCCCACCTACGTCGAATTGATTTGGAAGCTAATTAAACATTTTTTGGGACCGGAAAATTTTTTTTACTAAAAATGACATAAGAGTAATTTTATGCGGGGAATCGATTGCGCACATTTTCTAAGCATGAAAAAATTTTCTTAACCCTGATTCAGGGAATGAAGTTGGTGTATTGACGCAAAAATCGAAAAATTTTCTTTTTTCGCTCGTACATCAACTCCATTCCCTGAATGAGGGTCAAGATAATTTTTTCGAATTCGCTCAACACTTCAGGAATTTATCTCTGCTAAGAAAAATCGCTGAAAAATAATATAACAATTTTCCGCTCCCAAAAATTTTCGTCCCACGCAAAATTTTTTCTACAAATATTTCGACTTTCACTAATTTCCCTGCAATTAGCGGATTAATTCGCGCGCGTGCCTTTTTGTTTCTATCGACATTGATGGCAAATTGTTCTTTTTTACTGACTGTGTGAACAGTGTGTGGCACTGTTCAGGAGGACTTTTTGACCGGAGCCGCCTGCTGGCGCAATACACCTGCCGGGAGTCACTATAGGTGGTCAGAGAAAAGAAAAAATTTTGCCTTATGGCAGAATTTTTTTTGTTGCACTTTCATTTTTTGGGTAAATTTTTTCATAAAAATTAAATTTTGCTTCAACTTAAGAGATACAGAATATACCAACTTAAGAGACATGGAATTATAGGTTATTAGGGGGGGGGTACAGTACCCCCCTCACCACTCATCCTCGGACCTTCTGCCTTTGTAGTCATTCATCCATCCATCATGAGGGTTCGTGTACCCTCCCCCTTCCAATTCATTCATCATATAACTGTTTAAAAATTTTATCATGTACCACCCTTCTACCCCCCTGAAAGGCCATTCATCCATCCATCCATCCTGAGGGTCCGGTGTATCCCCTCTACTGGTAAACTATGCATGGAATATATCAGCTTTTTTTCAAAAATTTTTCTTGAAAAGTCGAAGATTCAATAGGGGAGGCACGACAAAAAAAGTTAGAGCCGAACCTCGATTTTTAATGGGGAGGTCATCTATGTGAAAATTTTTTCTAGAAATGACTCTCTAGGGGTAAAAACATGCGGGGAATCCGAATTTGACATTTTCAAAAATGCTTCCTTGATTCAGTGAAGGCCTGTGTATTGGAGCGAAAAGTCGCAAAAATCGCGCTCGACTCCCGATACTTTTCATCAAATTCAATTAAATCAAGCCTATTTTCCATTTTTAATATTTTCTGTTTATTTTGCTAGGTAAGGTACACATAAAAGCCACCCCATGGCGCTAACTAGGGCTACATGTGTTTGCTTTAGCCTAGCTCTTATTCTTGTCGAGATCGACGAACGACATGGGTGTTGATTCGAAGCGCTCTTGACAAGTTTCTTCGAGAGTCCCGATTTTGAGTAGGTACAACAAATTTTGCTAGAGAAAAATTTTTGAATACTGTAAGGAAAATGTTCCGACGTTATTTGGGGACTAAGGTTAAAAATGGCTTGCAAAATTTTGGCCACTGGAAGATACCCCCTACTAGTGGAAAACCCCCAAAAAGGCTTGTTATTTGTAAGAATTTTTGACCATAATCCCGATGTCTAGGACAAAAAATAACGGGAGATCCGTGTTCAGCGCCTAGCAAAAACCCTATTAAGGTAGAAAAATTCTTCAAAAATCGAATTCTATATCCAAATATCAACATCCAAATTTTGTTCAAAAATCGAATTTTGCACGAAAAATTGAATTTTTTTGTGAAAAATCGAATTTTTAAATTTTCATAAAATGACAATTTTTATAGCTAAATGAGACAAACAAAATGACATCAAAATTATCCAATTTGATAATTGTTTTGGGTTATTGAAACGAAAACATGAATCAGAATTTTCGCTTCAATAACCCAAAACAATTTTCAAATTGGATAATTTTGGTGTCATTTTGTTCGCCTCATTTAGCTATAAAAACTGCTACAATGTTCATTTTATAAAAATTTTAAAAATCGATGCAAAAATCGATTATTCCGCAAAAAATTCAAAAAAGTTTGTGTATTACAACGAAGAGCTTGCAACAAGTTCAAAATTTCAAATGCAATTATCTCGAAAACTATAACGATTCAGAACATGCCTTAAAAACAAAAGGTGCTCCGTTTTTCATGAACTTTTTGAATATCAACAAAACACTGGCAACTTTTTCCCCCACTTGACTGGTCCTTTAAGTTTTTTTATTTGATTTTTTCACCTTCTTTACAATATTGAGTGTGAAAAAATTTGATACCCTCTTTTTGGAGCTATGTTAGTGTTCATTTGGTGTGAGTGTGTGTACCGAAAATTGATCTCGGTTGAACACCGGAATATGATGCCATGCATTCATAAGAGTTTATGGATTTTGTTTCATCTATAAGGCGGCGAAGAAAAGGGAGAAGAAGAAGATCAGGTTATCAGGTTAACCAAAAAAAGAAGTTCTAATTTTACGGGCAGCCGGAAGAGAGAAATTTTTATATTTCACAAAATAAAAATTTTCAAAAAATTGAATTTTTCACAAAAAATCAAAAAACGGAATATCAACAAATATGACAAAATATAAAAAGTTACAAAAATTTTTTCAAAAATTCCATTTTTTTAATTTTTGTATTTTTTACAAAATTTTCAAAAATTTTTAATTTGATTGGTTAATTTCATCAATTCCGTGGGCAGTAGGCGTGGTTATTTGTTCGTAGAATCCATCAGGACTTAGAGACAACTACCGATTTTCCGATGGAGAAAGCCTCACACACATGACACTGACATACACAGAGGACTTGGCTAGTCTTGTCTTCTCGGTGAGAGCTCTTTCTTTATTTAATCAACGACTACCGTAATTTTTGGTTCTCTTTAGGACTACGTCATTTTTGTGAAATTTGTGTGATTTTTGTTGGGGTGTATCGGTCTTCAAAAAGTTCGATTTGTATAACTTAATCTCTTCTTTTTTATGTGCTTATGAAAATGGGGTATCGGGATATCGAATTCCAGTATACAAGGAGGAAAGATCGGTTTTCGGTACATGAAATCCAGTAGGGGTCGTATCAAATTTTTTGACACCCGATGCAGGTTATTGATGTTGCGTATATTGTGAAAGGCATGTGGGGAATTGATTACTCGAAAATAAGTGTTCCACCAAGGATAAGGGAAGAGAGGTTGAATTTGAAATTTGGAAAAAATTAAAAAATTGAAATTTTTTATGGACTTGTCAAAAATTGACTCGATATAGGTAAATGTAGTCTTTTTCGAACCAGATTTGTTTGGGGCCATCCAGATATTACGTTATCATGTGGAGGGGGGGGGGGCAGCCCTCTCCACAAAAAGTTGATAACGCTAGTGCATTTTTGATAACATGGGGAGAGGGGGAGTAAAAAATCCGAAACATTGATAATGTAATATCTGGACAGCCCTTTAGGCTTAGATCCGAGGCTTTGGCTTGGGCTTAGACTTGGGCTTAGGCTTAGGGGCCATTCAAATAATACGTTATCATGTTAGAGGGGGGGGGGGGGGGTCAGTCCTCTCCACAAAAAGTTGACAACGCTAGTGTATTTTTGATAACGTGGGGGGGGGAGTAAAAAATCCAAAACATTGATAACGTAATATCCAGTTTTCAAAAAATTGGGGCCTCAACAGTGTAACCTCATTTTAAAATGTTAATATTGGGTGCTCAAAGCCTTCAAGCTGCCTATACCCCTGAGTCAATAACTTTACTTTACGCTACCTGTATTAGTACAGAAGTAGTAGGTGGTAGTCCGGAGTTCCGATCCCAACCCTACTGGGTTGCGCAGAGGTACCTTAATGGTGCGCAGGCGTTAGTTTAAGGGTCCGGCCACACGAACAACTCGAAACATTCTTGATACCATGCCAACTTGATATCCCACTGAGCCGAGGAAAGTTGATTTTTGACTAAATTTTCGATCTTTCTTTATCTAAGCTCTGAACAAGAATCTGTCGTTATGTTATCTCTTATACCTTAGGCCTTCTACTAATTTCCGACGCGTTTCGGAACGCGTCCGAACGGACCCTTGGGCATCGTAATATAAAAATGGGAAAACCAAGATTTGGTTCCCCCGAAAGCCTTACCTATAAGTCGAGAGACCGACTTATAGATAAGGCTTTTGAAGGAACAACATCTTGGTTTTCCCCCATTTCTATATCTTATCCCTGTCTTTTTTTATCATTTTTTCATAATATTTAAATTTCTTATTTTGTTCATACCCATAATTCTTTATTGTTACACTCAAAAATTATGCAATCAAATTGTCAAAAACAGAGACAAAAATAATACCTTTGTGTCAGGTCAAATTGCAAGCTATTGCAGCAGGAGGCTATTGTTTTAATTCAAAAGACAATACGAACGAGGAGTGAATTTAATTATGGGAGAAAAAAGGGCAACCTTTTTTGTTGGTATTGGTGAAAAATAATAAGTATAAGTTTTTTAAAAGGCATCACCGTAGAAACTTTAAACTTCATGGCGCACCAAAATGCCGAGGAGATGTTGGCAAGGGTAAAAGTTAGAACAAAAATTATGTTATTTTAAGCTTTGAATAGCTTAAAATAACATAATATATCGGAAATTTGGAGGAGTATTCCCGTGTTAAAGGAGATTTCTCCTATAAAGTTGATCGTAGAATTTCTGCCTTTCATTTTTTCAATTTTTAAGGACCAAATAATTATCAAAGAATCGATTTTTAACAATTTTTTCAAATTTTCATTATTTTTTAAGCTACCGTTGTTATGCCATCCTCATTCAAAAAACTATCCCCTTCAACTAATCCTATTCAACTTCAAAAAATCATTTCCCGATGAATAATAGCCCAATTCCGGTGATTGTCTCTGCCTTTTGTGCCAAAAACGAATAACGACTAGACAATTTTATGACCCTTTTTGTTTTTGCCGCTAAATAAACTTTTCCTCCAGTTTTCTGTGTGGATCGCGTGCCGACACCCAATTAAACGCACAGCTTGTCCAAAAACTTTATCGACGAAAAGAGGAGACTACTAATTGGCACCCGTCCGATTGAGCATGAAAATATGCATATTTTAGGAAATGAGGATACAGTATGAAAATTTCGTGGGTGTTTGATATTCCCTATATAATCCTTTTCGTGACGAGAGATAAAAATGACTATAGTCCGTTTAAAAAAGTGTGCATGCGATGGCGAAGTGGATAAGGAAGCCGACTTCCGATCTGGCAAGTTAAGCAACGTTAGGCCCGCAGGTTCGTTTCCCGGTGGATAAACTTTTTCATGCTTTTCATTTTCAGAGAGAGCAAAAAATTTTTGCTCACTGAAAATCAAAATTTTACCCCACTTTAGATCGAACTTGGGGGGTCCAACATTGCTTAAATTGCCAGATCGGACGGGCGGCTTTCCACTTGGTCATTGCATGCGGACTTTTTTCTTTTATGAGCGGAAACGGACTATACCTTCCCATTCATACGTCACTGGATGGGGAAGCATAGGTGGATAGAGGGGACCCACTTTTCTGAAAATTTGCGGGGGGGGGGTCATTTTTATAAAAATTTTCACCACCAAAAATGCTAAAAAATTGCTATTTTTGCTCAAATATGCGTTTTTTGCCAAAAATGCCAATTTTCTTTTTTTGGCAAAAATATTCATTTTTGATGATTTTTTATACATCTATCAATATTTTCTCCTCGATTCTTTCATTTAAAACAATGCTCTACCATATTTTTTTAATCCATCATAAAACTTCCTCCATAAGCTCCGAATAAAGTTGGCTAAGTGGCTCGAAAAAATCCACTTAGACCATAAGCACTAAGTTATGGAGACTTTTGAGCGGAAAATTGCGCAACAAAAGTGATTAATAAGCAAGGGATTGTTTATTTTTGGGTAACTGCGACGACTCATTTGTGCTCCGCTATTTTGTATACATTGGAGAATGATATGCACACAAATTTATGGTCGAAAAGTTGGTATAAACAAAGTTTTCAAATTTATGAGGGAAAATTTTTTGGAAATTTACAAAATTGTGTGCCTATCCAAGCTTTAAAAAACAACAAAACTGTCAAAATTGAGGAAGGAAAATTCGATTTTTCACAAAATTTTTCTTCATCAACCAATCGGTCGAGATCTTCAATACCTCCATCGAGCACACGTTGTATTCTTGGTAGTTTTGCCGGAGGTCCAAAAAGGGACAATTTAAAATAGGAAGAAGCTTACACGGATTGTCTTCAAATATTTATTTCAGTACGTAATTACGCCCCCATGGTGCTTTGTCCTTGTTTAAAAGAGCCTTAAAGATCAAATGTAAAAATGTATCCCTGTGTGGTCGTATTGGCGAGAAAATAATATTATCTATAACAATCTCGATGTATCTCTGCGCGGTCGCATTGGCGGAAAATAATATTAGTTATAACTAATCTCGATGCATCCCTGCGTGGTCGTGTTAGAGGGAAAATAATATTAGTTATAACTAATCTTGACACAATATTAGTTATAACTAATCTTAATCGTGCCGAAAATTTTTGTAATTAAATTTTTTTATACAATCTTAAAAAAATTCTTAGGTAACAAAATTCCTCAAAAATGGCATCATCCGATCTAAAAATGCCTCTCAATACAACCCCTTCTTCGGCTTTAGCTGCTATGCAAGATGTTGCTGTAGCAGCCGCTGGATATGGTATGAATGGAGTTTGGCGACCAACAAGACACAAACTTTTGTTTTACTTAAAAAATTCCAAGTCCGAACCGATCTCGATCGGTAGGCGGTGCACTCCTAAAAAACCGGAATTTTCTTCAGCAAAACCACCTTTGTGTCCAAGTTGCCAACTCTAGTATTAAAAACAAATTTCCAAAATTAAATTTAGACGCTCGCATGCTCAGCACACCACCTTATTATAACACTAACTATGCAAATAGCGCATATGGAATGTATAATCCGCAGTACTATCAAATGGCAGCCGCTTCTAGTCTAAGAGGCTCTACTCCAATTGCAAATTATTTTACGAACCCGAGTGCCTATTATGGTAAATTTTCGTAAATTTTGATTTTTATTAAAGCGAGTTTTCGCTTCAATAAACAATTTTTTCAAAATAACCCATTTTTCAAAACTATGTAAAGTTACAGTTCCATAGTGCAGTGGATAAAGAAGCCGTCTGTCCGATCTGGCAACGTTGGGCCCGCAGGTTCGAACCCTCTAGTGTAAACTGTAGACTTTTTATTTTCAAAAAATTCTTTATATATTTTTTATTTTCAAGAACCAAAAAATTATTGTTCCCTCAAATTCAAAATTTTTTTGAAAATAAAGATTTACCGAGATCGAACCGATGGACCCAACGTTGCTTAACTTGCCAGATCGGACTGACTGCTTCATTATCCACTGCACTATGATCATCGATTTTTTTGCAAACTTGGAACAGAATATATGAACAAGTTTTCATCTCTAGCCACAATTTTTTAGGAGGCTATGCGGCGACGAATTTTGACTATTCCCAATATACTTCTTCTGCGATGGCATCAATGCCTTCTTATTATGGAGCACCAAACGGATATTATGGTCCAAGTGCATCTTCATCAAAAGCTATCAACCCCTATGTAAGATTTAGAGGAAAGCGTAGTTTTCTGGGGAAGCATAGTTCTCTCGGTACGACGCCGGAACGTCCGATCTTGCAAGTTAAGCAACGTTGGGCCCGGAGCGTCTAAGTTCGGTTTCTAAAGCGCGTTAGCTACGTGATTTATAGGGCATTTCTCGATGAGAAAAAAGCTCTCCATCCATGGTGTAGTGGAAGAAACTCACTTCACACAGTCGAGGGTTCGAACCCACTAGGTCAAAAATTTTATGATAGAAGTGCGACACTTGTTACTTCACCATGGATATAATCCGTTTCCACCATAAAAGAAAAATAATCCATGCGATGGCCAAGTAATCTAGGACGCCGCCCGTCAGATCTGACAAGTTAAGCAACGTTGGGCCCGCAGGTTCGATCCCACTAGGGCAAAAAATTTTGATTTTCAAACAAATTCTTTTACAAACAATGGAGCAAAAATTTTTTGCTCCATTGTTTATAAAGTGACATCCCAAAAAGTAGTATACAAATTTTGAACAGGCAACGTCTTAGACCACTTGGCCATCGCAAATTATTTTTCTTTTATAGTCGAAAACGGACTATAATGACGTTTCCTCTTTTTGTGAAATATCTTATAATATTTTAGGCAACAACCGATCTATCTCTAACAGCTGGCCCAAGTGGAAGTGGTAGCAATGGTGGCACCGGAAGCTCCTCGAATGGAAGTCAAATCTCTCCATATTCCACTAAAAGTGACATCCCAAAAAGTAGTATGCAAATTTTGCTTCAACTATAAAAATTTCATTTATAGGAAGAGCAAAGAAGCGAAGAGCAAATGGGGGTTTGGTGACTCCAGAACCTAATTATACTCGTGTTTTTGTTTGGGAACTGGAGGATATTTGCATATTGGCTGATCCGTTCATTCGACTTAGCATGGATCCCACTTGGCAGAGAATTATCGAGCAAATTTTGGTGGCTGGTTTTCATATTGAACATCTGGATGTAAGGCTTAAAATAACAGAAATAATTTTAAAATCAAAGTATAATATAGGATTTCACTGGAGATGCCCTTATACAGGAGATATAGCTTCCAAAAATGACTAAAGGTCGGAAAAATCAAAGGGTCCTCTTATGTTTTTTGTCGGACATAGACCGGCCAACAAAACTAGACTATGCTTAAGACTAACACTGGCCTATTCCTCTTCTTAAGCCTAAGCAAAGCCTAGTCTAAGACTAAGTCTAAACCTAAGACTAGATGTAAGATAAAGCCAAAGAATAAGCCTGAGCCTATGCCTAATCCTAAACATAAGCCTAAGTCTAAGCCTAAGCATAAGCCTAAACATAAACCTAAGTTTAAGTCTAAGCCTAAGCTTAAGCCTAAACATAAGCCTAAGCCTAAAGATAAGCTTAAGCCTAAGCCTAAACCTTAGCCTAAACATAAACCTAAGCCTAAACATAAGCCTAAGCCTTGCCTACCCGCCTGCCTGCATTTTTCATCTCGGTAAATATCCATAATTTTAGGAATTTGATCAAATAAAAAACATCGAAGAAGCCCAAATCGATGAGTCCCTCCATGAAATTTGTTATCCACCGCCACCCCAAAGTACAAATTCCCTTGGAACTGCAATTAATCATGTTAATTCAAGTTCTCATGATTCTTCGGGCAGTGCTGCAAGTGCAGCCAGCCCAACTGGCAGAAGCTCTACTGGAATTTCGGCTACTCCGGGAAATCACCGTTTGGCTGATAACTTGAGAAGAGTTTCTTCATGTTATCAACATATCAAAAATATTTATAATCAATGCAAGGAAAATTTTACAGGCAAGTATAGCATAATCTGTTTTCGAGTTTCGAATTCTTTGCAAGTGCATAGTAAAATGGTTAGGACGCCAGGCACTTGCATTGAAGGAGCGGGTTCGATCCCGTTCGAAACAACATTGCTTTGCATCATTCAAAATTGATGAAAATTTTTGCTTATGGGTATTTTTATGAGGAACACGATGGTATACCTAGTTTTCCATGAAAAACATTTAAAAATTTTTTTAAATTTTTATGTAAATTTTGACATTTTATTGCCCCAGACTAATAGTAAACAAAGCGATGTTGCTCTGAGTGAGATCGAACCCGCTCCTTCAATGCAAGTGTCTGGCGTCCTAACCATTTTACAATGGGCTTGCAAAGAGTTCGAAACTCGAAAACAAACTATGTCCCAGACTTGTACCAAAAAAATCAAATTTTTGCCATTTTAGAACTCCTAAACATTAGTAATCTTGGTGAACGATCCCCAGACATTCACGAGCGCCTCTCTCTGTTGGAATCTATGAATGGTTCCCCCACCATCAACTATCGTCGATGCATGAAAATCGTCATGGATAGGTAGGTTTACCCTATTCTTGCTTTATACTTCATTCTAATATCTGTGCCCATTTTAAGGTGCAGCAATGAGCAAACTTTTACAAATCTGGTCATGACCAACGAAAGTCTTCCTAGCACATTTGCCAAGCTTATTGCTACGGATTTATCCAATTGGGTCCCCGCAGAAAATGTTTATAGCAGTGCAAAAAGTGGACGAGGCGCGACGATTGAAATGTTAGCACAAAGATATAAAAAAAGCTTGTTGATCATTTCGAGGAATCCAGAAACGCAAGAACTTGCAAAAAGGGTAAAAAAATCAAAAGCTCTTCCCCCTGAGGAGACGCAATCAACAGGATGCAAAAACTGATACTTTCTTGAAGTAATTTTATGGAAAAATATCCTTTAAAGGCTTAGGCTTAAGCTTAAGATTATGCTTAAGATTATGCTTAAGCTTAGGCTTGGGCTTAGGCTTGGGCTTAGGCTTGGGCTTAGGCCTAGGCCTAGGCTTAAGCCTAACAAGGAACCTTTTCGAAGTGTAAATTTTAAATTGAAGTTTTTTCAAAAAACTTTTTACTAGATGTTTTTAGCATTATATAAGAAAACTTTTGAGCCGCTCGAAAAAATTTGTA
This sequence comes from Acrobeloides nanus, assembly GCA_900406225.1. Taxonomy (NCBI): domain Eukaryota; kingdom Metazoa; phylum Nematoda; class Chromadorea; order Rhabditida; family Cephalobidae; genus Acrobeloides; species Acrobeloides nanus. The sequence continues at coordinate 12,841 of OZJO01000399.1, forward strand.
TCCTTCACATTTTTGGAGAAATTAGTCATAAAAAATCGAAAAATTAAGCCAAATGTACTTAAAGGGGGTGTAACATTTAGGGCTTATTCTCGAAAAATCGAAAAAAAATTTTTTTCCGATTTTTTTCTAAAAACCGACTTTTTAGGGTAATTTCTAGGCGAAAAATCGATTGCGCGCATTTTCGAAGCATGAAAAATTAACCTTGACCCTGAGAATCAGGGTAAAACTGAGTTTCGACGCGAAAATTTTTTTTCCGATTTTCTTCTAAAAACCGACTTTTTAGAGTAATTT
>OZJO01000400.1:0-18443 GCA_900406225.1 Acrobeloides nanus
ATGTGATGGGTTTTTATTTTGCTGCATATTTTGCATAAAATTTACTTTAAATTTCTAACAGATGGGATTCAAAGACCACTTTATTGAATAGTGTTTGGTAGTTGCCTTTAAATGGTGCTACCAGTTACAGAGCATAGGCTGACTAAGATCAATGCCACGAATAGACAACGGTTGATTCGTTTTGCATTTTGCTTTTCTACAATTGCCTGTTTTGCTAATGTTATTAGTGAGTTTTGAATTTTCCACATAAGAGAGTTATTCGAACGACATTTACCTAGGAAACATTTTACCTTATTGTTAAGGCGCTTTACATCATATGATAAAAGTGAAGTGATGAAAACAAAGTGATGAATATTTTCATCACTAGATCGCATTCATATTTTCCGAGCACTTCCATGTGTCTCCGAGTGCTTCCGAGCTCTTCCGAGTGTTTCCGAGTTCTTCCAGGTGCTTTCGAGCGCTCCCAAACGCTTCCAAGCGTTTCCATGCGCCTTCGAGTGCTTCTGAGCTCTTCCGAGCACATCCGAGTGCTTCTGGGTTCTTCCGAGCGCTTTCGAACACCTCCGAGTGCTTCCAAGCTCCTCCGACTGCTTCTGAGCTCTTCCGAGTTCTTTCGAGTGTTTCCGAACGCCTCCGAGTGCTTCCAAGTGCCTCCGAATGCTTTCGAGTGCCTCTGAATGCGTCTCCGAGTACTTCTGGGTGGACAACGGACGGTTGTTCTTCCGTAACTTTGTTCCTGACCGTTTGTTCCCATCCACCGGTTGTTCCGGACGGTTGTTCCGACCTGTTGTTCCTAAAATGACGTGTTGTTCTTAAGAGTAAAATCGGAACAACAAGTCGGAACAACAGGTCGAAATAGGAACAACAAGTCGGAACAACCGGTATACATTTTCCAACTGGTTGTTCCGACTTGTTGTTCCTATACCACCAAAAAATTCTTCCTATGAACAACCGGTCATTGGCAGGAACAACTGGTCGTTTGTAGGAACAACCGGTATACATTTTCCGACCGGTTGTTCCGACTTGTTGGCCTAAGGCTTAAGGCCTAAGGCTTAAGGCCTAAGGCTTAAGGCTTAAGGCTTAAGGCCTAAGGCTTAAGGCCTAAGGCTTAAGGCCTAAGGCTTAAGGCCTAAGGCTTAAGGCCTAAGGCTTAAGGCCTAAGGCCTATGGCTTAAGGCCTATGGCTTAAGGCCTATGGCTTAAGGCCTATGGCTTAAGGCCTATGGCTTAAGGCCTATGGCTTAAGGCCTATGGCTTAAGGCCTATGGCTTAAGGCCTATGGCTTAAGGCCTATGGCTTAAGGCCTATGGCTTAAGGCCTATGGCTTAAGGCCTAAGGCTTAAGGCCTAAGGTCTATGGCTTAAGGCATAAGGCTTAATTGTCCTTAGCCTTAGTAGGAATAACCGGCCAACCGGTTGTCGACCTGTTGTTCCTCTATGATTTTTTTATTAACACTATAAAAAATCGATAGGAACAACTAGTCGCTCAGAAGAACAACCGGCCGGTCATAAGAACATACAGCCGACCTGTTGTTCCTACCCGTTTTTTCCGACCTGTTGTTCTTCTAAAAATTATTTTTGCCAGAAGAACAACAGGTCGGAACAACAGGCCATTTTAGGAACAACCGGTCTAAGCGAAAAGAACAACCGGTTGGAAAAAAAGAACAACCGGTCGGAACAATCGGTCGAAAAGAACAAGTGGTCAAAGAACAACACGACAAAAGAACAAGTGTCAATTTACCCTTCTGGGTGCCTCTGAGTGCTTATGAGAGCCTCCTAGTGCTTCTGAGCTCTTCCAAGCGCGTTCGAACACCTCCAAGCGCTTTCAAGCGCCTCCAAGCGCTTCCAAGAGTCTCCGAGTACTTCTAAGTACCTCTGAGTGCTTACGAGCGCCTCCGAGTGCTTCCGGGTTCTTCCATTTGCTTTCGAACACCTCCGAACGCTTCCAAGTGCCTCCGAATGTTTTCGAGTACCTCTGAATGCTTATGACATTTTTCTATCACTTCATCACTTTTTTTCATGTGATGTAAACGCGTCTTTATTCTTCGCAATTGTTTAATTTGTAGGTTCTTTCACAAACAATTGGCTATATACGTCAGAGGTGCTTAAGTATTATGTCTTTCCGAATAGTACAAATACCTATGATGACAGTACACATATTAGGCCAACTTATTTTAAGAATGCCACTTTTGGACCGTGGTTATTTTGTTGGCTTGATCGTAAGTTTTTAAAAATTGTCTTTTTTTAATTTGACAATTTTGGAGATGCTCTAAACAAAACAAGCAGAAAAAATATAGGGTGGATCAGATAACATCCCACCCACTCAATTCTAAATGGAACCATGGGGGGTTATCTGGACTACACTATAAAGTTCATTCTAGCTGTAGTCAGAAAAAAGTTGAGGCACCATATAGTCCGTTTCAGCGGTCGGGGTACAGCATAGCAAAGTGGTAAAGCTCTCGCTTTGTACTCCGAAGGTCGAGGATTCGATCTCGCTCGGGTCAAATTCTTTTCTACTCATTCAAAATGCATGAAAAGTTTCTGGTCGTTTAAGATCATTCTTTTAATAACCCTAAGCATACTCAATTTTTGTATGCTTTTGTGCGTGTGTGTGTTTATGAAATTCAAATAAACTATTTAGCTGTAACCGAGTTTCATTGTAATAAAATCGACTTCTTTTCTGTCGACGAGCCATCAGATGTGACGACATCAATAGAGCGTAAGACTTTTTTTATACTTTACTTAACACATCCCATGTTTAGAATCCGTGAGGAAGAGCTTTATTTTTATGAGTGCAGGCTTTATTCTTGACATATTTGCATTACTGAGCATAGCTGTTTGTTGTACGCGACCAAATCCTTATAAAAGTCTTTTTATCGCTGCAGTACTACATATTTTTGCCGGTATAGTATTTTAGACACTTAAATCTAAAAGGTGGGACACCAGAAATTAAAAATTTGAAGCAGGATTTGTTTTAATACACAGACTTTTAGCGGAAAAATCAATTTTCACATCGATTTTTTATAATTTTCTTAAAATGAACACTGTAGCAATTTTTTATAGCTATTGAGATGAACAAAATGACACCAAAATTATCCAATTTGAAAATTGTTTTAGGTTATTGAAACGAAAACATGAATCAGAATTTTCGTTCCAATAACCCAAAACCATTTTCAAATTGCATAATTTTGGTGTCATTTTATTAGTTCCATAGAGTTATAAAAAATTGCTACAATATTCATTTTATGAAAATTTAAAAAATCGATTAAAAGTTCAAAAAGTTTGTGCATTACAACGAAAACATGAACAATTTCAAACACAATCGTCTCAAAAATTACAACGATTCAGAGGGTGTCGTGAAAACAAAAAATACTCCATTGTTCATGAACTTTCTGAATATACACAAAAATGATTTTTCCACCAAAAGTTTGTGTATTGAAACGAAATCCTGCTCTAAATTCAAATTTTTAATTGCTAGCGTCCCACCTTTAATATTCAAAAGTTTTCCTATTTTCAATTTAGGCATGACAAACTTTGCTTGTATTATCGTATACATGTCCGCAGTGTCTAAGGAAGTTGGTAATAAAATTTATCCCGCTTCAGAAATGGACGATCCTTTATTCCATTATAGCTATGGGTTTTCGTTCGTGTTGTTAAAAGTAAAACGAAAGCCAAATCAAGCTATCCAATCTACATCTTTTAGATAAGCTTTCTATGCACGGAAACAGCAGCATTATTTACGGTGATCGTATACATGTCCAAACGTGACGAAAGGACTTATAATCGGTATCATATCAATACGATTTTGAAAAAAGTTCGAAGCAGTACGGATGATAGAGATTCGATGCTTAGCAACCAGCGCTATCACGAACATGGAAGAATAGCTGCCTTACAAAAAGCAACTAGGTAAGCAATTTTTGGAGCTACTACACAATAGGGGGGCACCCACGTGAAAAATTTTTTCTGGAAATGACCCCAGTAAAAACATACGAGGAATCCGAATTTGACATTTTCAAAGCAAAAAAAACGCTTTCCTGATCTAGGGAAGGCCTTTGTATTAATGCGAAAAGTAGCAAAAATGCGATAAGCTTTCTATGCACGGAAACAGCAGCATTATGCGATTTTTGCGACTTTTCGCTTCAAAATGCCATTTTCGCGACTTTTCGCTTCAATACACCGGACTTCCCTGAATCAGAGAAGCGTTTTTTCGCTTCGAAAATGTCAAATTCGGATTGCTCGTATGTTTTTACCTCTAGAGGAGTCATTTTTAGAAAAAAATTTGAAAATTTTTTCTAGACTTTTAACAGAAAAGCGTAACTTTGAGACAGTTTTATCTAAAACTTCGATTTTAGAAGCTCTTCGATTGATGAATCACTGAAAGGAGTCCAAAAGCCACCTTTTATGCCAGAGTTGGATCTAACAGACAATGACATTCAAAATATTCGAAGATTATTTGCAGTAAATTTTGATTGTATATTTTAAGAGAAAAATCCGAAAATTTTAGCAACCATATTTACTGCCAGTTTATCCAAGCCAGCCAACGGGTGAATATTCCGACAAAATTTTCTATTAATTTATTGTACAAATCTTTTTTAAATAGTTGACATTCGTATTTGGACCAATTGTAACTCACAAGGGACCTTATTCTGTCTGACAAGCTCAGATTTTTTCGAGTTTGTCAGACCTTGAATGTACCTTTGTTGTCGGACAGTTGGTCGACTCGGACACTTGGTCGACCCGGACAGTTGGTCAACCGAACACTTGGCCGACCGGACACTTGATCGACCGGACAGTTGGCCAACTCGGACAGTTGGTCGACCGGACAGGGGCCTTAGTCTTAGGCTTTGGCCCGAGTCGATCAACTGTCCGGTCGACCAACTGTCCAGCATTCGGTACCTTGTCAGTTTGTTAAAATGTAAAAATAATTTACCATTAAAAGTTTGGAAAATTCGAAATTCTTTTTTCAACACTTCCGACACTCCCATTGTAAGGATGTACGCCAATTTTGCAAAACAAACAAAAATCAAGTTTATAACCAATAACATGGTTAGCAATAAAGTTTAATAAATTAACAAATAGAACATGAATAAAAGTAAAAATCAAATTCATTTAGACCTATTGGTGGTGGAAAAAAGTCCACGTTTGAGCTTTGCGCCATTAGAGAGACAAATAAGTCATCAATGTGTTAAGAAATTCACATGACAAAATTTATAGCGTCATGTCCATCCCTTCAACACCCACCATAATTTGGTATATATTTCTTCTTCCCCTAACCTGATGACTTAAAGGACCAGCTCACTCGGAAAAACACTATGAAAAAATTCTATATTCAGAAAGTTCGTGAAAAATGGAGCATTTTTTGTTTTTACGGCATGTTTTGAATCGTTTGTAGTTTTTAAGAGAATTGCGTTTGAAGTTTTGTCTGTGTATTACAACGAAAACATGAACGAAATGAAAATTCGTCCCTGAATAAATAAAGCTGTGTATTAACGCGAAAATTTGAAAAAAAATTTCGTTTTTCATCGACCTACGAAAATTGGCCAAAAAATTTTGAATTTTCGCGTCAATACACAACTTTTATTGATCCAGGGACGAATTTTCACTGAGTTCATGTTTTCGTTGTAATACACAGATTTCAGAAATCGCCAACTTCAAACGCGATTTTCTCGACAACGATAACGGTTCAGAGGTTGCCGTAAAAACAAAAAATGCTCCTTTTTTCATGAACTTTCCGAATATATAACTTTTTCATAGTGTTTTTTAGTGGACTGGTCCTTTAATATGTGAGAGGCCCTAATGGAAAATTATTATGAGTAACTTTATCAAAAAGTACAGAGATATAATAATAGAGACAAGAAAGGTAATTGGAAAATGGTTTTAAACTTTACAAATTCACAACACTTGAGAAAATAGAGGGTCATAAAAATGCAAACATATAACAAAAGATGAATCATGTAGGAAAAAATTTGTCGAAACAAATGTTTCGAACAACAAATTTCTTCTAAAACGTCAAAAATTTGTTAAATCAAGCTCTAAAAAATGCAATATAATTCCAATTTGAGCATTAATTTTACAATATTATAGTTCGTTTCATCCAAATAAAGTAAAAAATTTGGTCAAACATTTCGTATGTTGCAATGTGCTAACCGTCCGATCTGGCAAGTTAAGCAATATTGGGCGCGCGTGGGTTTGATCCCGTTTGAAGTCGAAATTCGCAAAAAAGCGAAAAATTTTTTTTTGAAATTTCGACTCCAAGCGGGATCGAACCCACGCGCTCAGTGTTGTTTAACTTGCCAGATCGGACAGTTAGCACACTACAATACACGAACTGTTTGACCAAACTTGTTTAGTTTACTTGGGTGAAATGGACTATAACAAATCTGAAAGAAAAATTCGTTAAGAATTAGAAGAGACAATTTCCTTTGAAGCATTTAGTGCAGATACTTCTCTGATTGGATTTGGGTTAGGTACTTCTTTTCTTGGTTTCTTTGGTATTGGGGATTTTGACTTGGTACGAATCGTTTTAGGATCATCTCCTTCAACTTCATACTAAAAAACTCAATGTTTTCAGGTCTAGAGAAAAATTTAAAAATAAAAATAGGCAAAATTCTACTTTGGGGGTATCAAATTTTCGAGAATTTGATCCTGGCAGTCCACTGTCCTCAACTGTCAAAAGCAGATCGGACGGTTTAGCATACTCAGGGATACGACTAGGGATTCCACACATGTCAATCTCCAATTAATGCCAAAAATTGTTATAAATAGTGACCAAATGGTAACACAATTATTAAAATAGTGACGAAAATGTGACTTTCACACATAGGCAATAGGTTTTTAGGGTATCTATTTTAGAGGGGGACTAGTTCGTGGCGGAAAGTTATCAGAATTTGTCCGAAAAGTTCATACATCCAGAAAGTTCATGAAAAATGGAGCATTTTTTGTTTTTACGGCACCCTCTGAATCGTTTTAATTTTTGAGAAAATTGCGTGCGAAGTTTCGTCTGTGTATTACAACGAAAACATGTACGCAGGTCCTGCCATTTTTCGTAAATGAAATAAGTTACTTTAGTGGTCTCGAAGTAACTTGTATTGTATTCGCGGGGGTTAAGGACTAAAATGGTGGTATTATTAGCTAAAATAATCGATTTACGAAAACTAACAAAATATTTTCGCGTCAATACACAACTTTTATTGATTAAGGAACGAATTTTCATGTTTTCGTTGTAATACACAGATTTAAACATCGTCAACTTCAATCGCAATTTTCTCAAAAACTAAACCGATTCAGAGGGTGCCGTAAAAACAAAAAATGCTCCATTTTTCATGAACTTTCCAAATATATACAAATTATGGGAACTTTTTCTGCTCAGACTGGTCCCCCTAAAATACCTTGTGTGAAAGTCACTAATTAGTGACGATGTGGAATTCCTAGATACATTTGCCCAAATTTTTTTTTGTTCATACAAGTGAAACTGACTATATGGACTACATATCAACTGGCAAAGAATTCATCTGGCAAAGGATTCAACTGGCAAAGATTTCAACTGGCAAAGATTTTGGCAAAGAATTCAAGTCCATAGCCTAGTGGTCTAAGGCGCTCGGCACCAGCTGAAGGCACCAACTGAAACCAAAAGGCGCTCGGCACCAACTGAAACCAAAAAAATTTTTGCATATGGGTTTTTTCAGTTGATTCTTCTGGCAAGGATTTCATTCTTTGCCAGACGAAATCTTTGCTAGATGAAAATTTTGCCAGTTGATATTTTGCCACTATATGCCTGAACTTACAAATGTCTTGTCTTGATACAAGCACACATAAATCCAAACATGTTTCTGCATACAAGGCATATACTTTTTCACAGCTTCTATATACAAACTATATACAGCTTTACCAGCAAGTGCAATTTGGAGTTGTGGCTAAAAAAAGTTAAGTGTACTCATGATGATGCCAAACACAACATACAGCATTGAATCTAGAGCAATTCATAAAGACAAGATTCATTTCTTGAATAAATTCACCGACATTTTTGTATTGGAAAGTGGAAAGTTTTCGAGAAATTTTCGAGAAGTCCGTCGGTTGCTTGATAATGTCGTAATATTTGAAGGTGCTTTTCGGAACCGGGTATAGGAAAGGTTCTACCTGTTGATTGTTTTTACAACAATACAATATAACTTTCGAGCAGAGCTGAAAATTTCATCATTTTCAATTCTAACGCACAAATCGTGCACTTACCAATTGTTCGTGATCGGTAAAGCTGCTCGGCATGACGGTCATTGGTGAAGCCTCCAAACAGACACTACATTGCCAATCATCACTAAATATAGGGTGTAAAACCGGAATTTTGGCATGTTTTCGACCCGAATCAGGATCTGAGAAGCATTTTCAAGCTTCGGAAATGATCGCAATCGATTCCCAGCATAAAATTACCCATATATGATTCAAATTAGAATTTTTGAAAAAAAAATTTCGGGTCGAAACCCCAAATTACGGTTTTTTATTCATCTTGTAGTAACTCTGTTATACACCCTGTAGCAACTTGAATTTTTACACGCAAAACTTACGGGAGATCGGCCATGGCAGCTTCAATTATTGGGATGTGACACTGGTTATGAAAAACTCGAGGGCATGTTGAGCAACATCCCAGATCACCCGTTTTCTCATCACAACCTTGATTGCACACATAACAGTAATCATCCCAGTCCTCAGGATTTATTGGTTTTCCTCGTTCATCATCTTTAGTCTTCAAATTTTCGTCGGCTTTCTTACTGATGCCCGTTTCATTCTTTGAAGAACTACTATCTTTTCTTGTTTCAGTTTTCTCACTCATGCCATTTGCTAAATTTGAAGATATAAGTAATTTTTCATCAAACAAATTGGAGCTCGGCTCTTATACCCCTGATTGAACATGGTCTAAGATCGAAAAACTTTCTCAAAAATCACCCTATGATGGGTAATTTTATGAGGGGAATCGATTGCGCAAGCATGAAAAAATTATATTGATCCTGATTCAGGGAATGGAGTTGGTTTACGGTCGAAAAAAGAACAATTTTCGATTTTCGCGTTAATATACCAACTTCATTCCCTGAATCAGGGTCAATATAATTGTTTCATCTTAGAAAATGTGCACAATCGATTCTCCGCATAAATTACCCCTAACAGAGTCATTTTTGAGAAAATTTCGAAAAATAAAATTTTTCGATCTTAGACCAGGAATATAAGAGCCGATGTAGTTCCAACAAATTTTTACTAGTAGCACGCCTAGCATCTGTATTGGATTTTTCACTCGAAGTAGAGGCATTGGAACTAGCAGTTTCCGGAAATCTTGGTTGTAACGTAGCCTTCATTGCTCCAGTATTATCCCGCACTAACTTTACTAACGGTATATCTGAGACTGGAGTGCTGGGTTTTGGTGACTGCACATTTGCGCTTGTTATTTGGGTTGGTAAGGGTGCTGCTATGCTTGGGCTGTTGGCTACCGGCGAGGCAATCTCGGAAAGATGATTTGCATTGTCGCTAGAGCTGGCTAGAGTCATCGGCACTGCATTACCATTGCTAGGTGGGTCAGCTGATGTTGTAATTGGCAATTGTGGTGCAGATATTGGCATTCTAAAATTGATCATATGATGGGATGCCAAGAACATTTGGAATCTACCTTGGCATATGCAACATGTTTGCTTGTGGACTCATTGCTTGGTTGATGGGAAAGCCTGGTCCAACTTGTTGTTGGAATTCTGGAGGTAGTTGATGATATGGGAAATTTGCTCGCATCTGGGGCATTTGTGCACGAGGGGAATGGAATTGCTGTGGCATAGCATGATTCGGCTGCATGTTCGTTGGTGACGGCATAGGCCCAGCAAGTGATGGATCATGCATTACATGCGGAAATGGCAAGCGCATTGGTTGGGTGGGCTGTCTTGGATGCATATGATGCATTGAAACCGTTGGTGGGTATGATGGACTATTCTGACGCATTTCTATCATTCCCTGCGAAACTACACCTAAATTTTTCAAGACTTGATACAAATTTTACGTTCAGTTATACCTCGTTGTTGAAAGACCGGGTTAGTTAGGTTGGGTGTAGTAGTTCCATTGGGTACCTGATTCTGAAAATATTCAGTTTTCTTCGTTTTTGTATAACACTTACCGCATAGCCAGCTGGAGGATTCATATGCATAGCATTTATAGGAAACCTTAGTCGTGGCACAGCTGGAGCTGGAGGTCTTTGTGCAGAAGTCGACGGCATCATAGGGTTATTTAACATTGTGAACATTTTTGCATTTGGATTCGTAAATGCTAGCGGTGTCTAAATTAACACTTTTGTTTTGCGTTATTATGATGTGATAACGTTATCACACCATGCATGGTACCATGTAACGTTGTACCACGCACCTTGTAACGTTGGCACCATGTAACGTTATCACACCATGTGATAACGTTATTACATGGTATGATAATGTTATTTAAAAACGATTCATGCCAATCGACTCCTTGCTCGCCGAGCACTTCAAAACGGCTACCATATCATGTTGTTTTTGGAGTTTCCCATGGCCGAGTGGTTAGTGTGACAGTTTTGCAGTTTATAAGTCGAGGGTTCAATCCCGCTATGGACTCCTTACACTAGAAACATACTTTTTTCACGCCATCTAATTCTAATTGTCCATAATTGGCCAGTGCTTTTAAAAGAGGTTCCACATCTGATTCATACTTCATAAATGGATGCCTTTGTATCTTTTCATAATTAGCCTGCGTTGATTCCCGTTTTGCTCCGACGACTGTGAAAGCTTTCTGAAGGAAATTGCATGCATTTACAGTGGTAATCGGTTCTGGTGCCCGAATGAACAAGTCTGCTAGTTGCTCTAACTAAAAAAAGTGTAACAATTTGACTAACCCATTATTAAGTTGAAAAATTTTGGGTACTCGTTCGGATTAGCAACCCAAAATGACAGGGTTCAAAATTCGGAAAAAAGTTTTTATATTTTTTTCTAAAAATGACCGGTTTTCTGGGCGCCCTGTAAACTGAGTCAAAACCGAGTCAAAACTGAGTCAAAATTTTAAGTGAAAAAATTCTAAACCAAAAATTCCATTAAAGAAAAATCGATTTTAGGCAATTTTCCTTGAAAATTGAATTTAAAAAAATTTTAAATCTCTCCTTCATAAAATTGACTCAGCTTAGAATTGACTCAGTTAATTTTGACTCAGTTTACCGGGCGCCGTTTTCTGTGCGGCGAATCGAATGCGCGCATTCCCGAAAATGCTTCCTTGGCTTTGATTCAGGGCCGGTGTATTGAAGCGAAAACCAAAACTTTTAGTTTGTTATGTAAAAAATGGACGTGGCTGGGGTTTTTCAAATTTTCATTCAAATTGAATGATGTTCAAAATATGCATAATTGTTTCCCGTATAAAAAACTAAAAGTTTTGATTTTGCTTCAATACACCGACCCTGAATCAAGATCAAGGAAGCATTTCCACGCATCGAGATTACGCACATTCGATTCGCCGCATAGAAAAACCGGTAGTTCTTAGGAAAAAAATATAAAAACATTTTTCCGGATTTTGAACCCTGTCATTTTGGGTTGCTAACCCGAACTAGTACTAAATTCTGGAATTTAGCCAAGTTAATGTGGTAACTAAATGAAAACATACTTTGACAAATCTATCTCTTTGTATTCGTATTTCATGTTCTAATTGATTGTATTGCTTCATCTTCCCATCTTCAGCCATATCTATAGCAGTAACAATGTCATTGCCTCGACGAATAACCTAAACCATAAGATTAGTCAATTCCAAGTACAGGATGGGCCAAAAAATTGGATTTTTACGATTTTAGCTCAATTTTTTCTTTTAATTTTTACAAAAATGACCCCGTAGAGGGTTTTTCTATACGAGAAATCGATTGCGCGCATTGAAAAAATCATGAAAATGCTGATTTGACCCTGAATTTGTCCAAAAAATATTTAAAAATGACAAAAAGTTCAACTTTTTGTCGACGAATTCAGGGTCACATAAGCATTTTTATGATTTTTCAATGGGTGCAATCGATTTCTCGCAACAACCTTCCCCCTCCCCCACCGGGGTCATTTTTATAAAAATTAAAAAAAATTTTTAGTCAAAATTTGCGAAAAATCGCAAAAATCCACTTTTGCATAAAAATCGACAAACCGCATTGCATAATTCAACAACTTCACTGGCTACAGCCGTTCTCATCTTTGATGCATAATCAGATAGAACAGATTTGTTCTTTTCAATTAATGGTAAGCTGTAAGATAAAAAATTGGTGATTGGATCAAAGAAGTGATATTCAAAGTGATAATGACAAAAGGGTGTGATAAGTGATAAGATAACACATTTTGATAACAGTGATAATGATTTTTGTGATAACATTATCAGGGGGGCAAGTTCGGGGAAAAACGTCCAAAAGTTCGGGGACACTACGACTCACTTCCCTTCCCATATCAAGGGAAGCAAAAGTTCGGGGACAGACCGACAAAAGTTTGGGGACACCCGATAAAAATTCGGGGACACTACCCCTGTAGGATTTTGCGTTTTTTGTATTGAAAACACTGAAAAACGCAAAATCCGACAGTGGTAGTGTCCCCGAATTTTTGTCGGTTGTCCCCGAACTTTTGAACGTTTTCTCCCCAAACTTTTGCCCCCTGATATTGTAATAAAGAAATTGTCTCCAACTTGTTTTTTCAATTTAAATTTTCAGATTGTATTTCACCATGTCTAACGTTAATAAAATGTACTATGGGTTAATTCGAGAAGATCCCGTTATTTCTCCGAGCAAAAAACCGTTGAAGAAAGATCTAAAAGAGAGCAAAAAGAAGGATGCTAACGCTCCGGATCCGAATCGGATTCCACTACCATCGGTCTCGGAATCGATTCAACAAGAGCGGCGTACTGCACTTAAAGAGTCGCAGAAAAAGGCTAGTGCTCTTTTTTGCTCAAATTTTCCAAAATTTGCATTTTTTAAGATTAAAATGACAGTCGAAACTCCACCGTCAGTTTGTCTATACACCGTTCTAAATGCATTTGGTGGTGTTTCAAGTGCTCAAATTTCGGAGAACGCTGCCCAAGTAGCCATTGGATTTGGAAATTCTATGATTCAAGTTTATGCGTTAGGAGATGACCATTTAAAAGTGTTGAAATCGCCAGATAAATTGCAAATGGTAGACACGGATTTGGATGAATTTAGTGAGGAAATGTATGATGAGAATGACAAGCCGAAAAATATACAACTATTGGTTAGTTTTTTACTGTGAGAAAAATACAAAAATTTTTGCTTAAAAAATATTTTTACACCAAAATTGCTTCGAAGATCTTTTTTTAAGTCAAAAATTTGCTTTTTTGAAGCCTAAATGGCTCAAAATTATACCAAATTTTAGGGCCACCAAGGTCCAGTCTATGATCTTTCTTTTTCTTGTGAACGCCGAATGATTATCTCAGCCTCCAGAGACACGACTGTTCGTTTATGGAATATTGAAATGAAACGAAATCTCTCCATCTACCGCCTAAGCTCACCGGTTTGGCAAGCTAAATTTTGCAACCGTGGCTATTATTTTGCCACTGCTTCGGCCGAGCAATCTGTTATGTTATGGTGTACTGAAAGGGTTCAGCCTTTGCGAATTTTTGGCGAGGTAAAAAATTTTTTAAACTAAATTTAGATTTTTCAAAAAATCCAAAAAAATTTTTTAGTCAAATGCCGATGTGACTTGCTTGGATTTTCACCCGAATTGTAACTATATTGTTGGAGGAAGTGATGATAAATTGACGAGAATTTGGGATGTTTTGAGTGGATCTACAGTGCGGACTTTTGGTGACGACACTAACGGTGCTGTTAAAAGTGTTAAGGTAATTAAAAAAAATGATTCTATACAATTTTTTTAGTTCTCTCCCGATGGCCGCTACGTGGTTACTGTAAATGAAGACGGATTGATTTCAGTCTGGGATCTGGCCGGCCAAAAACTTCTAGCTGTACAAGAATGCCAGGGTGTTACGACGAATGTTCCCATCGCGTTTTCGCGTGACAGCTCAGCATTTGCCGTCGGCACACCATATTGTGGTGCTTCCTTTTTTTCAATGGATGCGATCACTACCACTGCCGGGCAGCACAATCCGAACGAGACGAAATTCAACCCGGATGGCTTTGCTCTATTTTCTTACCCAACGAAGAAGACGCCGATTATTGATTTGCAATTCCATAGGAAGAATGTGGTCATTGGAATCGGAGCCTATGATCAGTGACATACATATCCAGTAGGAGGAGGACACTTGCATGGAGGGAGGGTGGGTGGATGACCAATTAGGGGGGGGGATAAGGGGGAAAGTAATTTTTTTAACGATTTTTTCAAAAATTGATTTTTTTTTATTTGAAAATTTTTGAAAAATGTTGAGTCAAAAGTCGATTTTGAGCTCAAAATAGGGTAAAAGCTGATTTTTTTTAAAGTAAAAAATTGGCTCAAAAATTATATAATTTTTACAAATTTTAGCCTAAAATTGGGGGGGGACACTTCAAAAAATGTCTAGTGGGTGGGTGCCAAATTTCCCTTGGTGGGTGGGTGATGGGGAGTGGACCGTCCACCCCATTGGATATGTATGATCATGTATATTGTATTATATTTTTAATGTTATTTGTTTGATAATTTTCGATTTAATTTTAACTTTTATTGTGTTTTGATTTTATTTTTACGGGTTGATATGGCGAAAAATAAATTTTAACTGTAAATTTCTGTTTTTGTATCATGTGATTATTATACATCNTGTTTTGATTTTATTTTTACGGGTTGATATGGCGAAAAATAAATTTTAACTGTAAATTTCTGTTTTTGTATCATGTGATTATTATACATCGGAATATTTTGTTAAATTTTTTGCTTATAAAGTGGAGACCGAGAAGGCGTTCGGACTTGGCCTCGCTTTCGAGCGTCGCTCTCGAGAGCTTCATCGCGTCCATATATAGTCCCCTTGAAATTCGTATAAAACAAAGGTTTTTGCCCCCCTTCCTTGTATTTTATGAGGAAAAAAGCATTCTAGCAAAAAGAAAAATTTTTTCGTGCGAAAAGAGCATGCGTGCAAAAAAAAGATTTTTACATGCAAAGAAAATATGTACCTTCAAAAATGTGTTTTCCAAAAGAATTTGGACCAATACCTAATTTTTTGAGCTTAAAATTGTTAAATTTTTTGAATTATGCATAAAAATATTACTTCCGTTTTTTTCGTGTGTTGCAAAAATTTGAAAATCCAAATTACGATGCCAAGAATAATTTTTTAAGTTAGAATTCAACGATGAGTACAAAAGCCACTATCGCTTCTGATGCTATGGTAATACAGGATGCTAAATTAGTGGGAAAAATTTATATCGGTTCAGGAACGGTGGTTCATCCAAAAACCTTGATTAATGCCAAAGATGGCGAGATTCAAATTGGCAAAAATAATATTATTGAAGAAGGAGCCGTTATTGAAAATTTGTATGGATTTTGAAAAAAATCTTTTGTGGCAAATTAATTTAGTAATAAAAAGTAGATTTTTTCACAATTATAGGTAGGGACCGTCATGGATTTTCAGAACTCGAAAGTTTCATAAGAAAACCATGACGGTCCCTAATTATGGGGCTTTAAATTTTGGTACAAAAAACTTAATTTTTTCAAAATTGATTTTTTGAGCTCAAATTTAGTCCAAAAAATCGATGCCAATTTTTATTTTAAATTATTCTTCCATATTTTAGAGGACCTGAAGGGCATGTCATGAAAATTGGCGATGACAATATTTTTGAGACTTTCTCAAGTGAGTTTTTTCCAAATTTCTCGGAAAATACAAAATCAAAAAATTTAGTCTGCCAAGCGCTCGAAGTGGGAAGCAACAATGTATTCGGAATAAAATCAGAAGTCGGCCCGGGAGTTGAAATCACAGATGGCTGCTCAATCGGTGCAAAATGTAAAGTCCTTATGCAAGAAAAGCTCAAGCCGCTTAATGTAGTCTATGGTAAACAGTACACGAGGAGAACTGCGTCAGAAAAACCTCAAGTATGTAAATTTTACCTCTCACATAAATTTAATTTGTTGAGCGAGGGTGTAAAATTTTCATATTGTATGCCAATTTTTCAGGACCATAAAAGTCACTTAGAATTTTTGCGAAAAGTTTTGCCCAACTATCATATGAGAATCAAGAACAAAGAAGATGGGTTGACTGAGAAAAATTAATTTTTATTGCTTATTATATATTTGTATAAAAAATTTAATTTTGAGGTACTATTGAACAATTTCTAACGCAAAAATGTTTTAGGGACTCCACCCAAAAAGTTTTTCAAAGTACTCATATAGGGGTGACTTTATGCGTAGAATCCAAATGTTGCTTTTTTAAGGCGTACAAAAATTTCCTCCGAAATTTCGGAGCTTCTACGGCCTTTATAATATTGAACAATTTGTAACACAAAATTTGTTTAAGGGACCCCACCCAACAAGTTTTTCAAATGGTCGAATTTAAGGGGTTTGATAAAAAATTTTTTAAATTTCCAAAAATCACCCTCGGAGACCGAACCAGCGAGTCCAACGTTGCTTAACTTCTAGATAGGACGGGATCGCGTTCTACTGGGGTAAGGGAACTTTTTTGGTATTGTGGCTGGAAATGGACTTTACACCATGGAGACATGTATAGTCCGTTTCCGCTCATAATGGAAAAAAGTCCAGTTCGATGATCAAATGGTCCAAGAAGCTGACCGTCCGATCTGGCAAATTAAGCAACATTTGTTGTAAAAAAAGTTTTTTGAGAATCAAAATTTTTACCCTAGTGGGAATCGAACATGCGGGCCCAACGTTGCATAACTTGCCAAATCAGACGGTCAGCTCACTAATTATTGAATTTTTGCTAGATTCAAAGATCACTGATTTTTATGAATCTTCAGGGATCGAAAAAGTAGGTGGTACCTCCCAACCCACCCGGGGTGGTGGGTGGTACCACATTTCGATCCCTGGTCATTACAATTCTTTTCTTCGAGAAATTTCGATGTATTATCAAAACATCTTGCTATTTTTTCATCTTTTTCTTCCAGATGAAACACAATACGCAAAAACGATGACTTTTCGCACATTTTATTTTATGATTTTTTTATCTCATGATTTTTTGTACAACTTTATGACTTATTTTTATAATTTTAGTTTCAAACCTATAATAAAATTGGAAAGAATTTTATTGGTTCTGAACTCAAATTTACGTAGACAAATTCACATCGCATTTTGTCTACACGAATACAACTCTGGTCCCAACAACTTTTAATTCCGACGCTCTTATTCACAAAATGATAGACATTTTTTAGTGCCATCAACATTTCGTTTCGATTTCAATTGCTTACTCCTTGATTCACAAAATGATAGACATGGTTGACCACGAAGTGACGATAAGAATAGAGACGTTGAGCTTGAATTCCGTTGAGTCGTGCGCTATAGGCTCGCCACCCATCTGTCATGATGGTGGTTCCAGGGCGGATATGACGTCGAAGCATTGTAATCAGTACCGCGGCGATTCTTCTAATGCAAAGCCGGATTTTGTATAAAATTGCATATAAGGAACTGTACAAATTTTGTGCATCTCATTCTCTCTGTCGACATTTTTGCGGTTCCGGTAGTTTAATTCTTTGTCATTCTGGTAGTTGGTAAGTATGTGAGATGAAAAAAATCATTTTTCTCTAGGAATCTTTGGCGTCTAAAAGAATTTTATGGGACTAATGTTCAATGGGAATTAAGAAATAAGAAACCGGACCTCGGCTTATATTGTTAGGCGAGGCTTATCAGAAAAAATTTGTTGCAAATCTTGGTGTTTTCATGTCACGATTTTTTGGGAAAGAATAGCACAAGACACAAATTTTTAATTTTGTGCAAGAAATATGCAAAAAATAATGACAAGACATCCGACAGGTCTGGCCTAATCTAATCTCTAACTAGCCTAACCAAATTTCAAACCTAAGCCTAGAAACATCATGTTAGCCCCCCCCCCATCTTCGGCGACTACGACGTCTGGTGATATACACAACTTCCGAAATTGCCCATCCTTCAACACCTTCTCAAACTCGAGCCAACCGTCTCCGGTTACCCGTTCTAGCATTCATTTAGGTTAGTTAGAGATTAGGTTAGGCCAGACCTATCGGATGTCTTGTTATCATTTTTTGCACATTTCTAGCACAGATTCGTATTAAAAAAGTAATAAAGAAATTTGAATTGTTGATAATCACACAAGTTGATAAAATTTATTGACTACCCCATGATTTTTTAATATGTTATAGGCATCGTGATTGTTCTAATCAAAAAGCGTTTTGTTTCTATACTTAAGAAATTTTGGTGAAATATTTTTTAAAGACGAATAAAAATGAGATGTTTATATGCTTGTTTCTTTTTATTATTAATATTTTTTTATCTGGAACAAATTTCGTGTAAGTTTCATTGTATATATTTACGG
>OZJO01000401.1:0-14970 GCA_900406225.1 Acrobeloides nanus
TCGGCTCGAGATTCGAACTCTTGTAAAAATTTTCAAACGTTTTCTATATTTTCTTGATTTTTGAGTATAAGTTTTTTGATGGCAAGTTATCAAGAAAGGTAAGATTTTGAGAAAAAAAATTCAATTTTTGAGCAAAAATTTCGATTTTTGAGCAAAAATTCGATTTTGAGCAAATTTCAAAATATTTTATGCGTTTAGGTGATATTGACTTTATGCTCATTTTAACTTTTTGTGTCAGTAGCGTAGCGACTAAGGCAGTTGCTCTTTCATTTAAAGAGATGCGGGTTCGAATCCCACTCGCGTCCGAATTTTTTTGCTTTTTTACAAAATTTTCTCTATTTTTTACAATTTTAAAGAGACGAATTTCGCAGTGAGCACAACGAATAAATGAATAATTGTTACAATCTGTCTTCATACACTAAAATAAAGGCAAAAAAATAGAGAAAATTTTGTAAAAAGGCAAAAAATTTGGACGCGAGTGGGAGTCGAACCCGCTATCTTTAGATGAAAGAGCGACTGCCTTAGCCACTATGCTATCGACCCAAAAAGTTAAATGACGCATAAAGTCAATATCATCTAAACGCATAAAATATTGAAGTTTGCAAGTTAATTTACTGTAAAACGTGCGCAGCTCATCAGCTAATTCATTCAAATTTTTTACAAGTTGACGATGACTACAAGAGTATCTAGAACTTTTTCGGAATTTCCATCGCATTTTTGCGACTTTTCGTTTCAATATACAACACATCTTCCCTGAATCAAGGAAGCGTTTTTTTCGCTGATTCTCACGACAATTCGTCGTTTTTAGACAAAAATCGCATTTTTGCGACTTTTCGTTTCAATATACAAAACACCTTTCCTGAATCAGGGAAGCGTTTTTTTCGCTGATTCTCACGACAATTCGTCGTTTTTAGGCAAAAATCGCATTTTTGCAACTTTTCGTTTCAATATACAATACACCTTTCCATAATCAGGGAAGCGTTTTTTCGCTGGTCCTCACGACGATCCGTCGTTTTAGGCAAAAATCACATTTTTGCAACTTTTCGTTTCAGTATAAAAAACACCTTTCCTGAATCAGGGAAGCGTTTTTCGCTTCGAAAATGTCAAATTCAGATTCCCTGCATGTTTTTACCCCTATATGGATCATTTCCAGAAAAATTTTCGAAAAAATTTTTACGTGGGTGGTCCCCCCTATTGTGTAGTAGCTCCATCAACTATTTTTAAACATTTTATTTGTCAATTTAATTGACACCAGACCTTTTTTTTCATATCGCAATTTTCGCCAAGAATAAACGCTCTCGACATGCACATACAAATCGACTATTTTTGCCTTCACTTTTAACTCAATTTTGTTCTTAAAGTGCGAACACAAACAAAAGAAGTGTATGGAAAATCGCCACCGTTCGAGTCAGTATCAATCCACACAAAAATGGACAACAATTACTGAAAAGAAGAAGAAAAAAAACGGTTGAGTATAAAATCTCGGACAAAGAGTCTTGATCGTCCAAAGTGGTTTTTTTCACGGCTACAAATGGGTATTGTTAGTCGGGTGCTGCTCTTCGGTTTTATGGTCTTTGGTGTGATTTATGGCGCGCCGCAAATTGGCGGCAGAGGGCCGAAGCAGCCACCACCTGGAGGTTTTGTAAGTTTTTATGCTTAAAAAAATATTCAAGCATAGGCTTTTTCATAAAAACTTTTGGTACTAAGGATTAGCTGTTACAAGGTACTGGAACCGGAAAAAAATTTTTTAATTTTCTTCCAAAAAAGACCCTATAGGGGTAATTTTATGTGGGAAAGAAAAAAATTCACTATATGCAAAAAGTTAAGGACGTGGCTGGGATTCGAACCCAGACCATCAGAGTCAAAGACGAAAGCGCTACCGAATGCGCCACTCGTATCATCGTCTTATAACTTGTATTGTGTACTTTATCTATCTTTTTTTACCAATAAAGTCCATTTCCACCGCCAATAGGAAAAACATCCGGACGAGATAGCCAAGTGGTAAAGCTCTCGCTTTGCACTCCGAAGGGCGAGGGTTCGATCCCGGAGGTCGAAATCAAGAATATCATAATTCAAGATTTCATCATACAAACTACAAAAAATTCCGAAGATTTTTGGTAGTTTGTATGATGAAATCTTGAATTATGATATTTCTGATTTCGACCTCCGAGATCGAACCCTCGCCCTTCGGAGTGCAAAGTAAGAGCTTTACCACTTGACCATCTCGTCCGTCGGACCTATTTGCGGCGGAAATGGACTTTAGCAACATAACCAAAAAGGCGAAGGAATAAGATAATTTTGTGGACTTTTTTATTATGTTGCTATTGGTAAAAAAAGATAAAATAAGAGTTATAAGACGATGATTGGAAGCACGAGTGGCGCATTCGATAGCGCTTTTGCCTTTGACTTTGATGGTCTGGGTTCGAATCCCAGCCTCGTCCTTAACTTTTTGCATATAGTGAAAAATTTCTTTTAAGCACTTCTTATGTTCTGAAACCTACCTTAAACCTCGTATGGGAAAGAAATTTTTACACAGCATGTCTTATATTGATGTTATCTATCGATTTGTGTCGAAATATTGAAAATCCTTGACACTTCGCGACTATTCCTTGTTAGTAGTACCAAAACTTTTTTCGTGATTCGACGTCAAAAATTGCCTTGAAATTCGTCAAATCTGATTTTTTATCAACTTTTTTGGAGCACATTTTTTTGTAAATAGCCTGACCGAAAGGAAAGTGTAAAAACAATCATTTCCACCCCTCTTATCAGCATGGTCATCAGCATCTCTTTTACGTCTGTTCGTCGCACACGCACACAAGCACATTATCCAAGGTTGTTTAATATGAGACGAAAAGATGAAAAATGAATGGGAAAAAATAATTTTTCATTGAAAAAAAAATAAAAAACGTCAAAAAAAATTTAGCCTCCAATTCCACCGGAAATTCGTCAAGTCTTACCATCCGATACTGTAACACAACTCGAAGCCATCCATAATGATCCGAACCTTGATTTTATGGTAAGCTACCGTAAAACTTTTGATAATTGTTTTGGGTTATTGAAACGAAAACTCTGATTCAGGGTTTTCGTTTTAATAACCCAAAACAATTTTCAAATCGGATAATTTTGTTGTCATTTTGTTCGTCTTGGTGAGCTATAAAAAATGCTGTCTTTATTTTAAAAAAATTTAAACCGGCAAAAAAGTTA
Organism: Acrobeloides nanus; assembly: GCA_900406225.1. Lineage (NCBI taxonomy): Eukaryota > Metazoa > Nematoda > Chromadorea > Rhabditida > Cephalobidae > Acrobeloides > Acrobeloides nanus. Next base: position 3,205 of record OZJO01000401.1, read on the forward strand.
AACCAGAAAATTGCAAGTAAGGTGCTTTATATAAGCTTTGGGCCAGAATTTTCTTCTTCTCTCGACGAAACATACTATGTCATTTCAAAAAATTTTTTTTAGCAAAAACAACAAAAAATTGACCAAATCATGAGTTCACTTCCACCAGAAACTTTGGACAAAATCCCACCCCCGCCTGGCTTCTACAACCTGCCAGCTGATGTCCAACAAAAGCTTAAAGACATTCAACGCAATCGTACGATGACTTTTGAACAAAAACAACAACAAACCCAACAGATCATTCAATCACTCCCAGAGAACCTTCGAAGAATGCTCGGACCTATGGGAGGAGGGCCACCACCAAGAGCAAGAATGCCTCCAAGAGCTGCTTTGTACAATTAGTTTCAAAAGATACATCAAAACTTTTGGAGCTACTACACAATAGGGGGATGCTCACGTGAAAAAATTTTCGAAATTTTTTTTCTGAAAATGACACTTCTAGGGGTAAAAACATGCGGGGAATCTGAATTTGACATTTTCGAAGCGAAAAAATGCTTCCCTGATTCAGAGAAGGCCTGTGTATTGAAGCGAAAAGACGTAAAAATGTGGTTTTTGCTTCAATATACTAGCTTTCCCTGAATCTGGGAAGTGTTTTTCGCTTCGAAAATGTCAAATTCGGATTTGCCGCATGTTTTTACCTCTAGAAGTGTCATTTTCAGAAAAATTTTTCACGTGGGTGCCTCTCCTTTATAGTGTAGTAGCTCCCAACTTTTTGCTAAAGCGATTTTTTTATTTAAAATAAAATAATTTAAAAAATTGAAATTAAATATTTACAAATTTGCATAACAAGAAACAAAGTTAAAGGACCAGTCCACCCGAAAAAACAATTTTGTGTATTACAACGAAAACATTGAACGCAGTTTAATTCGTCCCTGAATCAATAAAAGTTATGTATATTGACGCGAAAATTTAAAAAAAATTTTCGTTTTTTATCGACTTACGAAAACTGGCAAAATTTTTTTGAATTTTCGCGTCAATACACACAGCTTTTATTAATTCAGGGACACAGTAAAAATTCGTCTCTGAATCAATCAAAGTGTGTGTATTGACGCGAAAATTTAGAAAAATTTTTCGTTTTTCATCGACTTAAGAAAACTGCCAAAAAACTTTTTTGAATTTTCGCGTCAATACACACAACTTTGATTGATTCAGGGACGAATTTTCGGCATAGACATGAATGAAACAATCGTTCGAACAACACATGAACAGGATGACCAAGAACGGGCATGGCAATTGTGCTTTTTCCTTCATCGCCCCGTTATTGTGTTGCCGAATTTTCACTGCGTTCATATTTTCGTTGTAATACACAAAATTTCATAAATTACCAACTTCAAACGCTTTTTGTTGATATTTGACAAATTCATGAACAATGGAGCATTTTTTGATTTTACGGTAAATTTTGAACCGTTAACAGCTTCGAGAGAATCGTGTTTGAAGTTGGCGATTGTTGAAATTACAACAAAAACTTTGATTCATTCCTAATTCAGGGTTTTCGTTGTAATACACAGATTTTTCAAAAATCGCCAACTTCAAACGCGATTATCTCGACAACATTAGCGATTCCGAGGTTACCGTAAAAAAAATGCTCCATTTTTCATGAACTTTCCGAAAAAATATAATTTTCATAGTGCTTTTTTCCGAGTGGACTGGTCATTGAAAATTTATGTCCAAAAATGTATCATTGGTTGTTTGTACATGAGGGCTTTTCTTGCAATATGACTAAATTTTGGAGATTTTTTGTTGCGTTTACCTTCTTTTTTACTTTTTTTAACATCGTCCTAAAAATTTAAAGAGTAGAAGTTTAAAATGTGGGTCTTAAAGCTCACGGAAGTCGAACATCGAAAAAATCGGGAGCTACTACACCATAGGGAGCTCACGTGAAAAATTTTCGAAAATTTTTTTCTGAAAATGATACCTATAGGGGTAAGAACATGCGGGAAATCCAAATTTGACATTTACGAAGCAAAAAAACGCTTCCCTAATTCAGGGAAGGCCTGTATATTGAAGCGAAAAGTCGCAAAAATGCGATTTTTACGACTTTTCGCTTCAATACACAGGCCTTCCCTGAATCAAGGAAGTGTTTTTTCGCTTCAAAAATGTCAAATTTGGATTCCCCGCATGTTTTTATCCCTAGAGGGATCATTTCCAGAAAACAAATTTTGACCCCCTATTGTGTAGTAGCTCAAATATCGATAAACGCAATCCGAGGTCATCGAATGAATAGCGTCTTGGTCATTGCATTTTATAGGTCGCGGCTTGACACCCCCCCCCTCCAGGGTCAATTTTCAATTTTTTGATCAGACTCCCAAATTCGATATCGAGAATTTTTGCCTATCATTTTTTTCCTTGAAATCAAAAGTTTTATCTTAGTGGGATCGAACTTGTCTCTGCCTCGACGTTGCTTAACTTGCCAGATTGGAGGGTACTTCTTTATCCACTGCGCCATGGTCTATCAAAAATTTTACAGGGTGCCAAAAAAGAGCAATTTTGCGATTTTTTCAAGTTTTTTATTTTTCATCAAAATAATCCTATAGGGGCTTTTCTATGCCGAACCTTGAAAACCCTTTCCTGATCCTGTTGGCCTATTTTCGCGTCAATACACACATTTTTTCCCTAACCATGGTCATTGAAGTGTTTTCAGAGAAATAGAATTGTCAAAATTGAAACCAATTTTTTGAGCAAAACTAAGCGACGAAGCTAAGTATCGAACCCCGACCTTTCAGGCAACAACTAAACAAGCAACCTACTGCACCACTGAGGCCACGTCGTTCCAAAACTTAAATTCTTTATCATTTTTTTCAATTTTGACAATTCTATTTCTCATCACTGATTTTTTGATACGGTTTTTTACGTTGTTGAGGCTTCACTAAGCTATCAGATGATGTTTAAATCAATTCTCTACCTTATTGGGAAGACGGAGAAAAGTTGCTTTAAAAACTTCAAACTGAAAAATTCGCAGACCCAAGCCTAAGTCCAAGTCTAAGCCCAAGTCTAAGCCTAAGCTTAAGCCTAAGCCCAAGTCTAAGCATAAGTCCAAGCCTAAGCCCAAGCCTAAGCCCAAGAGAGAAAAACGGAAAACGCGAATTGTGAATATTTTTATAGGATCTAAAGCAGAATCGTCTGAGCTCTCTCCTACAAAAACCGCATCGAAAATGACCGATTGGATGACGAGAAATAGCCCTCAAATCAATGATAGTCCCAACATACTGGGACACCCTGTATTTTCTACCTTCAAAACAACATTTTCTTGTTGTTGAACTTTTTCATCATCAGCACCAATAATTGAAATGGCATTGATATACGAAAAATTTCTTCCCAAATCTGACTTTGGAGTGGTAATGGTCAAATTGGTACGTGGAGGATAAGTTATAGGCGGTAAAGTAGTTTCATTCGTTGATGTTTGCTCATCACCAAATGGCCCACGATTTCTTCCACCTAGCGGTGTTTCAAACCAGAGTTTCCGAAATCGCTCTTTTATTAAATGATCATGAATGGGAACTCCAGTAAAAAAAATTTTGTCGAGAATTTCCGGATTTTGCTTGGACATTTTTTGAGAGATTACTTCGAGCTGGTCCTATAAAAGCAAGTTTTTTAACACTGGAATGGTCGGAGCTATTTTCGGTTTAGCACGGGAATACTTCTTCAAAATTCTAGAATTTTCTATTATTTTGAGTTATGTTGAAAAGCTTTCAAGAAAAACTTTTTTAAAAAAAAAGTTAGGATAAATTATAGGCAAAATCTAAAATCAGAAATTTAACGTGAATTTGGCTCAGTGGTAGTGCTCCCGGATTCGAGTCTAATGGTCTCGAGTTCGAATCCCACTTGAATTGATTTTGCCCGAAATAGCTCCGAATGGTCTGGCGTGCACTAGACAGTTTCCAGAATTTTACGTTTGATTTATTAAATCGTTTCAATAAATAATTTGATTGATCCACAAGCTCTTTGTTTCAATGTTCAAACTCATTTAAAAATTTGTTTCACTCATAACTTTTTACCATTAGATTTTCAAGTGGTGCCGTAAAAGTAAAAAATGCTCGAAATTTTGTGCTCTATCACATGAACTCCCAAAAAGTGGGACTGGTCCTTTAAGGAAACTGTCAAGTGCACGCCAGATCACTCTGGTATTAATGGAAAATAAATTTAAAAATCCCACTTCGGTGGAGAAAGTTTCATTTCGAAGGGCATCGTCGATTGCTTCAAAATCATCAAAGGGTAAATGAGCACGGAGTTCGGATAGTTTCTAAAAATTCATTACTGCTGTTGAAAGTAGGAAAACAGCGGTCAATGGTATGTGCCCTGATTCAGGGAAGGAATCGGTGTATTGAAGCGAAAATCAAACATTTTCGGATTTTTATAAGAAAACTGTCGATTCTTAGGTTTTTCTAGGCGAGGAATCGATTGCGCGCACTACCGAACTGTGAAAGCGCTTCCTTAACCCTGATTCAGGGAAGGGATCGGTGTATTGAAGTGAAAATCAAACATTTTCCAATTTCAATATGAATAAAACGAAGTGAAAAAATTGAGTCAGCGAAATAATGCGAAGTCCAATTTTTGTAAAAAATCGAATTTTTGAGAAGCGTTTTTTACCCCTATAGGGTCGCTTGTTAAAAAATTTTTTTAAATTTTCTACCCTACCCTGTTTTGGACCCCCTTTAAACTTACAAACGTAAAACTAATTTTATAAGTAATCGCACTGTAGCTGTCAAAATATTTTGACTTGGTCTCCTTGTTGTCTCTGCAAATATGCGACGCAGGAATATATCGTTGCTCAGGAGGTAACTTATTCAAGATATCAGTTATCGCTCGTGCTTTGGTGTCATGTGATAGGTCTTTGTTGAAAAACACTTCTCTGATTTGCCATTGAGTTGTATAAGGGAGACGTGTATACGCGCAAGGTATATCCATTTGATTGAGGATTTCTCGAGGCTGTTTTCGAAGGAGCTTGTCTATCGACCGTTCGATACCCTAAAAGAAATTTATCGATTCCCAAAAATAATCTCAAAGTCCCATCAAACTGTTACTCTAGCACTTACAAGGGCGCTTAACGTATCGTTGTTTTCAATTCTGCTAAGTTGTCTCATCACTTCTCTAGGAAGTAAGAAATCCTAAAAAGAACGCACAATTATTTTATAGTAGGCAGTGGTGTAGAAAAGATGCAGGGCTATAGAAAGAAATGCAAAATTTTACCCCTTGTGAGCATGATACGGGGGGGGGGCACGGCGTTCGAAAAATGAAAAAGTTGAAAATTTTTTTAAAACGATTTACATCTAGAGGTGTACAGGGCTGAATCCAGGCTGGACACAGCCAGCGGGGGAATCGACTACGCACATTTTCTAAGCATGAAAAATTATCTTGATCCTGGTTCAGGGGATGGAGTTGGTGTACGGGCAAAAAAGAAATTCTTTCGATTTTCACGTCAATACACCAACTCCATTCCCTGAATCAGGATCAAGATAATTTTTCATGCTTAAAAAATATATAGATCAATTATTGTTTGATCTTACCCATTTTCTATCATAATAAGAAAAGGCTGAAATTATAGTGGGTAAAAATATAGCCATGGCTAACAAGGATATTGAATTGTGTATACCCATGTTAGCACAAAAATGAGATGACTATGGTCAGATGAAGCATGTTATATAAATTGACTTCGATTTCACACCTGTGTTAGTTTTTATTTTTGTAAACAAAGACTCGAGCAAATTTGTATAACTAACAGCTATAGTATAAGTTTTATGCAACTGGTCATACAAAAACGAATCATGCGGTGTGTTCTTGACATTTTTACTTCCGCTATACTAGTGCGAAAATTATGACGTGTGGTCAAGTTGTATGACGTATAACATGGTGGTCAAAAATAGTGTCAAAAGTTGAGAAAAGTGAAAAACTTGGGCTTAGGCTTGGGTCTGCGAATTTTTCAGTTTGAAGTTTTTAAACAAACCAACAAATTCTGCTCAAATTTCAAAAAGTCTTTGTAAAAATTTTATTTTGAGAAAAATTTTTTGAAAGAAATTCTATAACATCAAATCAAAATGGACATGTATTGTTAGTTTTTCCTTCAGAGTTTTGCACATTTTGAAAATTTCGGATCAATTCAATCACTTCTTCATGCGATGAAATTTTCGGTTTGAAGTTCTTTTTATCTACTTTTCTATATTTTGGTGGCTTTTTAGCCCTCTGTTGAAGACCAAGATCTGCACATAGTTTGTCACTGTGATGAGCTTGTCGAATATCGCAAAGATAGCCTGCCTTGCATTTTGCGTCGCAAGTCAAATCGTTGCGTTGGCTATCAGTTCGACGGTAGTAGTTTCTAAAAATTTTGGGGTATAGTCCTAAAAAAAGCTGGACCCAAAATTCAAACTCCGAAGTCGACATCCCGTCCGATCTGGCAAGTTAAGCAACGGTGGGCCGAATGGACTATATCGTAAGTTCAATCCCCATCCGCTTCCTTGTGTCCGAATTTGGAAAATTTTTTTGCATATGTTTATTTTTATGTAAGGAACAGGAACGTAAAGTTATTTTTTCAAAAAAAAACTTATGAAAACGCTATTTTTGACAACTTTTTTAGGTGTTATTCGAAAAAGTTTTAAAAAACCATGTTTTCATAAGGTTTTTTGAAAAAATAACTTTACCAACGTGTTTCTCACGTCAAAATACCCATATGTAAAAATTTTAAACAAATTTGGACACAAGGAAACGGATGGGGGGTTGAACCTACAACATTGGCCCAACGTTGCTTAACTTGCCAGATCGGACGGAATGCTAACTTCGGACTTTGAATTTTGGGTCCAGCTTTTTTATAATTGGGGCTGAAACGGACTATAACTTGTGCATCCCTAGACCAAATCTTTAAATTATTACTTAAGATATATTTGGAAAAGAGTATCATTTGTTCGCATTCTCTCGGCTAGATTGTTCCATTCATAGGGTGTCATATTTTTCATTCCATAAACATCTTTTGACGAGTTATATAGCTGTTCCCAAGTTGTTTCATTTGCATTTCCATACAAAGTTAGATTCAAATACCATTCTTCAAAATCCAAAATTTGCTAAAATACAATTTTTACGATATTTTTAAAAGACCAGCCCTAGTGGGGGAAAAGTTGCCGATTTGTTGTTAATATTATAAAAATTCATGAAAAATGGAGCATTTTTTGTTTTTACGGTAACTTCTGTATCGTTACCATTGTCGAAATAATTGTGTGTGAAGTTTCGACTGTGTAATACAACGAAAACATGAACAACAATAACATCTCCCTGATTCAATAAGAGTTATGTATTGAAACGATTGATCCAACATTCAAAATTTTTCTCGTTTTTTCTGTTACTTACAAAAGTTGATCCGGAATAGTTCCCATCAATAGTATAGATCCTGTAGGCAGGATTGTAGTCAGAATATGTGGTTGCACTCGGAGCCGAAAAGATTATCGACGTTGGCCGAGATGTGGGATCATCAGGATCAATATAAGTCATTGCATATTGCTCGCTGTGCTCGTGTCCAAAAAATTGGCCAACAATGGTATCTTCGAAACGGTTTACAACACTATAGTAATTTTCAGCCCATCCTTCGTATGCTTCACTCGAGCCTGAGGGGATATGCGCAACGATTTGAACTTTGTCTCCAGCATATTCGGCTATAGCTAGTTGTTCGATGAACCAAGACATTGTGCCATCGGGGTCGGTTTGATTGATATATAAGAAGCTATAAAAAGAATTTCAAATAGACTCTATTTCTGTTGTGATCCTCCAAAAGGTTCAAGATTTTCCCAGGATAAAATCTTTTGACGCAAGGGGGAGCCGAGCCCTTGCTAGTGACGGTTATGCCGAACTCCTTGGCAGCGCATCAGACCACTACACCATGGTGGTTACTGTTAACTATTATTAAATTTCGACTTTTAGTAGTGCCAATCGTAAAATCTTTTAGACGCAAAGGGGAGCCGAACCCTTGCTAGTGCCAGTGATGCCGTAGTCTTGACAACGCACTGGACCACTACACCATCTGGTCACTAAAGACTCGTAACTAATTTCGACCTTGAAGTAGTACCAACCACAACAGTTTCATGACAAAAATAAAAATTTTGACCCTGGTGAGATCGAACTCGTGACAATAACCTGAATGACAAGTATCCTAGCCATTCGGCCATGCTCGCTCAGTTTTTGGAATGACACAAAGTTTAGAAATAACCACTTACAAGTTATTTGGATCTCCATATTGAGTATTCAACGAAATAAGCCTTAATCCAGGAAAAATCTTCACCATATAGCTACCACGACTAAAATTTGCTCAAATTAGAAATTTGTTCAAAAAAAGAGCCAGTACGAGCGAAAAAAAGTTGCCAATTTTTGTTGAAATTCGGAAAGTTCATGAAAAATGGAGCATTTTTTGTTTTTACAGTAAATTCTGAATCATTGTCGTTTTCGAGAAAATTGCGTGTGAAATGGACGATTTTTGAAATTTTGTGTATCACAACGAAAACATGAATCAGGGTTTTCGTTTCAATAACCCAAAAATAATTTTCAAAATGGATAAATTTGGTGTCGTTTTGTTCGTCTCGTCGAGCTATAAAAAATGCTGTATTTATTTTTTTCTAAATGTTCAAGTATTTTGAATTATTTTCTTCTCAATATTCAGATTTTATTGATTCAGATAAAAACATCAAGTCATGTTTTCGTTGTAATACACAAATTTCAAAAATCGCCAACTTCACACTAATTATCATCAAACGACAACGATTTAGAATTTACGATTTTTGAGTAACAATTCGATTTTTCACAAAAAAATTCGATTTTTGAACAAAAATTCGATTTTTCATAAAAAAATTCAATTTCGAGCAAAATTCGATTTTTCACAAAAATTTATTTTTTTCATTTTATGAAAATTTAAAAATCAATGCAAAAATCGATTTTTTCGCAAAAATTCAAAAAAGTTTGTGTATTACAACGAAAACATGTGCACAAATTCAAAATCTCAAGCGCAATTCTCTCGAAAACGACAACGATTCCGAATTTACCGTCAAAACAAAAAATGTTCCATTTTTTATGAACTTTCCGAATATCCACAAAAATTGGCAACTTTTTTTCATTCGGATTGAAAATTTTTCGTTCAAATTTAGGCATAAGCCATACTATAAAAGGACATCTTGTTGGTCAGCCGGAACCCAGCCCTTCCAAGCTTCTGCCATATAAGGATATAGTTTGTATTGCAAATTTTCTGGCACATAGTGGGGTGCGATGCTAAAAATTTTTTCATGGGTTTTAAAATTTTTTTCATGGATCAAAAACCTGTCTATTGGTACGCCTTCATGATTTCCTATAGTAAAATAGGAGTTTATAGTTGGGAAATATTTTCTCAATAAATTTGAGACATTTGCAATCATATTTGCATGGCTTGGTGTACTATACTCCCAATCGGCATGGCTTTCCAGATCGCCGGATACGACGATATAGTCAATCTAAAATCATTTTTATGTTTTTTCTTGATTCAAGGAAGGAGTGTATTAAAACGAAAATCGAAATTAGCCATGAATGAGGGTTAAGTTGTCTAAAATGTCATTCTTGGGGGTTTTCTATACGGGGGAATCGATTGCTCGCATTCCCGAATCTTGAAAATTCTTCCCTGATTCTAATTCAGGGAGGGGTCTGTGAATTTCCCTTTAATACACCGACCTCTTTCCTGAATTAGGGAAGCATTTTCAGGGTTCGGGGATGCGCACAACTGATTTTCCGCATAGAAAACTCCCAGTGGTGACATTTTCTACCACATAGTTCTCTTGCAAGGGTATTTTTCGATCTTCAATACACTAACTCCTGCCCTGAATCAAGATCAAGTAAGGGGTTTCAGAATTCGGGATTGCGCGCAATCGATTGATCGCCTAGAAAACCCCCATAGGTGTCCATGGGTGTTGCCCATGGGTGTCCGTTTTTGACAATGTTACACATATCGTTTGATCCCATGCTTTTTCGTACGGATAAACGGGCCTACGTCGTTATGTGTTGCATTAATATGCTGAAGCATATTCTCGAAGGTCCAATAAGGTAGATCACAATTTGGCCCGACCATGCCCCATTTTGCTGCTGGAAGTTTAGGTGCTGTTTCTTCGAAAAATTCCTAAATTGTCATTTTTTTAAATGTCTATAAATTTTAAATTAAATCGAACATTCGTGTTATTGGCGGCCCTACAACATAGCGGCGCATCGCATAGTGCTTCACTTCCAATCAAATATTGGGTATCCATATGCAAATCGGATAAATGTAGTANGCGGCCCTACAACATAGCGGCGCATCGCATAGTGCTTCACTTCCAATCAAATATTGGGTATCCATATGCAAATCGGATAAATGTAGTACTTTAATAGTTGGGCTATTTTGCTAGAATTTTTTCGTATTACACTTTTTGTATTATTTTTGTACCATCAGTAGATACTCCTTCAAATTTTCGGTGTATTCTGTAATTTTAAGCTATTCTGAGCATCATTCAAAAAAAATTTTTTAAAGTTGATTCATGTTAAATTTTAAGCAAAATTAAAAATCCGATTTTTTGTCGTGAATTTGGTTCAGTGGTAGTGCTCTAAAATTCGAGTCTAAGGACCTCGGGTTCGAATCCCACTTACGTCAATTTGATTTTGCCTTGGTTAGACAACTTTTTTTCAAAAAAATTTTTTTGAATGTTGCCTAGAATAGCTTAAACTAACAGAATATACCGGAAATTTGAAGGAGTATTCCCGTGCTAAAAATAAATTTAACTACATACCGGTGGTAAAGGTACATCTTTATGTTCAGGCTTTATCCCAGGCAGGGGAAGTGGCCATCGAATGCTTTGTGGATCCCATTTATAATTACAACTGGAGAAGATCAGTCCACATAAGTTTTTAGGCTCTTTTAGCACAGTATGAACAATATATATGACTTCATCCTAAGTTTTTATGAGTGAACTATGGCCCTAAAACAATCCGAGCAGGCCGAGGGGGCCATCGGCTGTTCTATGAGGCATGCATGGTCCGCCGCAGGGAATTGTAGCTGGCTGCGGAGTCCCGGCGGACCGTTCAGTGCTGTATCAGAAATTTTTTTAGAGGGAAGTAATTTNGCAGGCCGAGGGGGCCATCGGCTGTTCTATGAGGCATGCATGGTCCGCCGCAGGGAATTGTAGCTGGCTGCGGAGTCCCGGCGGACCGTTCAGTGCTGTATCAGAAATTTTTTTAGAGGGAAGTAATTTTTGGGCAAAAATTCAAATTTTGAGAAAAAAATTCAATTTTTGAGGAAAATTCTAATTTTGAGCGAAAAATTCAAATTTTGAGCAAAAATTCGATTTTGAGTAAAATTCTAATTTTGAGGGAAAAATTCAATTTTTAAGCAAAAATTCGATTTTTGAGAATAAAAAAATTGAATTTTTGAGCCAAAATTTCGATTTTTAAGCAAAAAACCAGCGCCGCAGGCGAAATTTTTTTGTTGAAATTTCTTGTTATATACTAAAAATGCTCAGAAAATTTTGGGAAAAATCATAAGGGGGACTCCTATGATTTTTTCGACTTTTGAAAATTGTAGGAGGGTAATTACCCCCGAATTTTTGCTTAAAATCGAATTTTTTTTTGCCCTCCCCCTAAATACGACACTGGACCCACTGCAGGCACTGCAGCCGCTTGGATTGTTGGCTGAAACCTGGCCTACGTATAAAAACACACTTTAAACTGCGGTATCATAGCCTGACATACAAAACTGTCAGCACCATC
>OZJO01000402.1:8621-27267 GCA_900406225.1 Acrobeloides nanus
ACCCTGATTCAGGGAAGATGGTGGGTGTATTGAAGCGAAAATCGAAAAATTCAGGGTCAAGGAAACGTTTTCACGCTTCGGGAATGCGCGCAATCGATTTTTCGCATAAAATTACCCCTAGAAAAGTCATTTTTGCAAAAATTCAAAAAAAATTTTTTTTGCAAAAAATTGCTCGAAAAATCGCAAAAATCCAGTTTTTTTGTGACCACCCTGTACAAAGTTGTTCCTCATAAAATTTCAGGATGAAATGACCCCTCATGGTGGAAATTTGAATGTCAAGAAAAAAGATATGACCACTTTTTGATCATTTTATTCGATTTTTCGGGATTTTTGGTCAAAATTTGACTTTTTGACCCCATAGATGAATTTCCATGACGTTTGTGTGTATTTTTTCTATACCAAAAGTTTGATAGATTCGAGATTCCCACGACTAGTACTAAATTTAATAAGCAAATTTAGAAAAATCATTTTCTAGGTTGGTTCCCCGATTTTAACAACCTTCAGACAATCTGTCTTAAAGTCCCAAACTCTTAAGTTTTGGGGATTTTGATTTTTGAGATTTTAATTTTTTGGGATTTTGATTGTACACCGCTAGAAGAAGCGCTAGCAGAGGCGCTTAAGTTTACATAATAAAAAACCTAAATTTTAAATTTTTATAAATTTTGATTTTATAAATTTCAAATTATAAATTATGAATTATAAATTTTGATTTTTATAAATTTTGAATGTATACCGTCTGCATGAGGGGAGGGTCTCGGGATTCTCCATGGGGGGAGGATACCCGATCTGCTACCCCTATTCATCTATGTTAAAATCCCTAGGTGAAGCTAAATCCTCAGATGAAGCTATTAGCTGCAGCTAGGGATAAAATCTGCAGAGCTGGTAGTAATAAATGCGGATAAATCCGCATTTATTACTATCAGCCCAGCGGCAAATTTTTATAACTTTTAGAGTTTAAAAAGTATGACTTTCTATATGTTTTTTTGAGTGAAAAATACTATTTTGAGGCTATTTAAGCATGAAAAAGTGCCGACTTCAGATTTTTCTCATATATCCTTGATCTTAAAACACTTGTGAATCCGTAATTGTCATACCCTCTGGGGTTATGAGCGTATTCGTTATCCTTATAACAATTTATATAATTGTTTTTATTATAGAAAAAGAAAATTATTATGTAATTAACAAATATGATATTCGAGCAGATGTTTGGAGTCTTGGAATTACATTATGTGAGATAGCTTATGGGCGTATACCTTATAAAGAAGTTCCTGACTTATCATTAGAGGATCTTGGACAAGTTCAGAGATTAATCAATACCACAAATAGTAAATCCCTTATCGATCAAAGTTTAGAAACGATAAAATATTCTCTAATATCAAATCAATCAGAACAAGAAATTGAAAAACAAAAACAATCAGTTAAAGAATTTGTTGGCATTTGCTTGCAGACTTTCGAGAATAGACCAACAAATTACGGATCACTGATCAATACATCATTTTATCAGCATTTTAGCGTTTATATACGCCCAGAAAGCGTTGCAAAGTGGATTAACGAATTAAACATATTTAATGATGATAATAGAAATGAAAGTAAATATTAATATTTTTGTGGGACCAAGCAAAACATTGTGAGGGGTAGCTAAGTTACTCACTTTTAAATAAATTTTAGATTGTTTTACTCGAAAATGTTTCGCATGTTGCGGTTGCTGTTTTTTTATGATAGTACTTGTGATTCTAATATGTTTAATAATTATTTTTACTAAAAAAGATTCATGAATCAGAATTAAAAATACATGTTACATAAAATTATTGTTACCTTGTATGTAAGTCAATTATATTATTTTTTTAATAAAATTGGTGTTATTTTATCCGATCGATCAAAATCAATATTTTTAAAATAATGCACTGTGATCTTTATATTTACCAAGTTCGATTTTCTAATGGGGCTGACATTTTATGTTGGAATCTCAAAAAAATTTTTCAATATTATAAAAAGTGCTCAGAAAAATTGTTTGAAAAAAAGTTTTTTGTAATAAAAATTTTTTCCAATATGAATATCCCCACTCCCTTTAATAAGATAAATTTTCCATCATTAATTATTTTATATGTTTTTGCGTCATGAATAAAATATATTTTTTTAATGAAACTTATTTATATTGTTAATTCAATATAGTTATTTGATTAATGAATATTATTCTCTTCTATTAATTTATAAGTCATGATATGTAAATATTATAGGATGATATTTTTTCTTGCACCTAAAAAACATTTGCACCTAAATCTCACTATTTTGCACCTACGCATTTTTTTGCACCTAAATCGTCATTTTTTTGCAAAAAAAAAGACGATTTAGGTGCAAAAAAAATAACGATTTAGGTGCAAAAAATGACGATTTAGGTGCAAAAAAGTGAGATTTAGGTGCAAAAAAATGTTTTTTTAGGTGCAAGAAAAAATATCATCCAATATTATATTGGGTTGATGCAATAATAAGGGCCGTTTTTTCAACTTAACCTTATCAGTTTTTTAGGCATAACTTTTGACTTATAAACTCAATTCTCATGATCTTGGTGGTATCTCATCCTGTAAACATAAATTGATGTACTATTACAATTATTTTTTCAGTGTTAACTCTTTTGCTTTCTTAAAATTTTAAGAAAAGCATAAGAAGCATTGTCCTACAATCTTAGTTAATAATATTTTTTAATTACTATTTGATATGGCTGGTGGTGGTGGAGGCGGTGGCGGCGGAGGCGGCGGTGGTGGAGGCGGAGGCGGTGGTGGTGGAGGCGGAGGTCATGGAGGCGGTGGTGGAGTAGGCGGTGGTGGCGGAGGCGGTGGTGGAGGAGGCGGTGGTGGAGTAGGCGGTGGTGGCGGAGGCGGTGTAGGAGGTGGTAGACGTAACAATATTTTTGGCAACAGTATAGGAAGTTTTGCAACCGAAGGAACACTTATACAACGTTCATTACCGTTTGTTGAACAACCAATTATAGTAAAACTAAAACAAATATTTCCGAATGCAGGCAAAATAAATTTCCCAAATTTTCCGCATTTTTATGATTTTAATTCAACTGAGCTAGATGCTTTAAAAAATATTGGATCCGGAGCTTATGGGAATGTTATGTTATATGAACATCTAGAAACAAATAAATTGATGGCTGTTAAAACTATTCAACATTTTCCATTCAAAGAAATTCAAAAGATGAATGGCAATGAGATTATTAAAATGTTTCAAGAAATAAATATTAGCAAAAAACTTTCTGCCGTTCAAAACCGTTCGCCTAATATTATTGATTATTATGGTTTTAGTTATAAGATAGATACTCATGAAGTATATATTTTTATGCAACCTATGGATATATCATTAAAAAAATTGTACTTACAAGTTCATCATAAGAGAAGTTTTCCTGAAAAACTTCTTGGTTTTATCAGTGTAGCTATTGTAGACGGCCTTGCTTTTATGCATGAAAGACAAGTTATTCATCTTGATTTGAAGCCAGACAATATTCTTCTCAATTTAACCGGAGAGATTAAGTTATGCGATTTTGGAGTATCCAGATTTCAAGATCAAAAAGTTGTATCGAAAATTATCGGAACAATAGCATACTGGCCACCAGAAAGATTTAATAACAACTATGAATATGATGCATGTACTGATATTTGGAGTTTAGGAATAACTCTTTGTGAAATTGCCTTTGGTAAAATACCATATGAAAAAGATGAATTTTTAAACCTTTCGGACTTAGAATTAATAAAGACATTGATTATTAACACACCTGTTCAAGAAATAATCGAAAAAAGTTTTAAAACTGTCATACGTAATAATGAATATGCAAGGAATCAAATAGATGGGCAAAATTCACTCGAAAACTTCGTCTCAATTTGTTTAGCTAATGTAAATAATCGACCAAAAAATTATAATATTCTTAAAGAATCACCATTTTATCAATTTTATTCCGATTCCAAACTATCAACTCAACAAGTTGCAAATGAATTAAAGAATTTAAAGATTAAAACGAAAAATCAACTAGATAATGTATCTAAATTGGATGAGTTTTATTATTCCATTGTTGAAAAAGTTAATGATTTAAGAAGAATTTCAAAGCGGACTATAATGCAAACGCAAAAAAGTATTAAAGTAATGATTATTTAAAAATATAATTTCGCAAGTTTTGTATTTCTGTGATGCTTAGTTCTCGAGATTGTCTAAGCGCTCAGCTTCGAGCGATGGCTCATTTTCATGCCCATACCCAAATATCAGTAGGTGTGCAGGCAAAAAAATTTTTTGATTTCATATTTCTAATAAAAAGTTAGAATTTTAGTTCTCTATTATAGAATTTTTACTCAAAAATTTTTTTTTCTTAAACTAGGACAAGAATTTTTGCAAACAGTTTAACTAAAATTGTTTCTAAAAATATTTCTGACATTTTTGTCGAAAAGTTTTTTTAAAAATCATCGAAAAATTTTTTGATGATTTTTTGCAGAAAAATTTTAAAAAATTTCGGCATTCAATGTAGAAAATATTTATAAACAACTTTAGTTAAGACGGTTCTGGATGTCCCCAAACACACGTGTACAAACCCTCTCCAAACCCGCCTCAAAGTTGGGTGGGGTCGTCGCAGGGATGTAAAAAAAATAAAAATATTTTCTAATGTACCCCTTATGTTTTTGCTGGATCTTGACTCCCCCGCAAAAACTTTTGGTCTGTCTGCAAAAATTTCATAAAATTTCCTGCTCGCTCGCAAGTTTTTAAAAATTTGGAGAGGCGTTTTTTCAAGGGTGACCCCAACAGAGACGTATCTAAGAAAAAATTTCGGAGAGGAGGGGGCAAAGACCCAAAAATGGTCAAAAATTGCCTAAAAACGCTATTTAAAAAAAAAAAATTTCGGCTTCTAGGGGGGAGGGGGAATACAGGCTATAGCCCCCTTGCCTCTCCCCCTAGATACGTCCCTGGATCTAAAGCATTTTTCAATACGGATATAATTCAAAAAACATGCTTACTCATTAATGAAAACGCTTAATATTTATCGGTAATTAATTTTAGAAAAAATTTCCAGCCTTAACACTATACAACCTTGCCTATGAATGTATTTGTATTAGTATTTTTTTAATAATAATTTTGAGTATATGGTTGGCTGTCACTATATGCAATTATAAAAATGATACTTTAAAAGGTAATTCACTTTACAGAAGTAAATTTTCATTTTTCATTTGGGCCCACGTTTGGCGACATTATTTTGGCTCCCAAAACAAACATTTCTTGTCAAAAAATTTCTGAGGCGCTCTGAGCAAAAAATGCTCGTCTTAAAATCTTTTTCAAGGAAAATGGAATGAAGCAAACTATCCAAACGTTTTAAATAATCAAACTAAAGAATGTATGATTGAAGGTGCTCAATTCCCATATCTAGTCTGTGATCCGGATGGTGCTTTATCTAAAAATGAACGTTTCGAGTTAAATAATGCGTTAATCGAATTGAAAAGCAGTACAACAAAAGTAAGTCTTTTTATAGGGTATCCAAAAATGAAACTATTGCTAAACTTTAACAAAAAATTATTTTCTTAGGGAACCGAGTGCTCCGATCAAGGTATAATTGCCGTTATTGCTTTAGTTGAATATGTTTATAATGTATCAGTAAGAAAATATTGAACAATGAATATTAAATTTTTATAGCTTGCTCAAAATATGGCAATCTATTTTAAAAATAATTGGGACTTTGGCAAATGTGATAGGGGCATTGTTATATTTATGGCAACTCAATCTAAAGTTTTTTTTATGGAGTGCCAAATAAATGTTCCTCTTTCAGATGCAGATGTAACTGAAATTTACAATCATAATGTAAAATAAAAAAAACGAGTTAATAATATTTTTTTAGTCAAATACTTTATTTGAAAGCAGCAGTTTTGAAGGATTAAAGAATGTAATTAAGGAAACCGAAGAAAAGATTCTTCACCCCGAAATGGTTATAACAAGCAGTGCTCATCATATAATCTACCATGGTATATTGTTCCTGCATTTTTTATTTGTATGTGTGTATCTTACATTTTGGTATTAGTAAAAAAATCAAAGAATTGTTAAAAAAATGAGCAACCAATAATTTTTGTCAAAAAATACATTTTTACTCAAAAACCGAGTGACCGAGCGCCAAGAGCGCTCGGGCATCAAGACGATGGAGGAAAACCAGAGTATTAAACAATTCTGCTTACTGTTATATGATTTGAACCTAGGGAGTAAGTTGAAGACCCCGAATGAGTTTAGCTTATAACATCTTCCTTTCTTTTGCCATGGTCTCCCTTCATCTGAATCCGTCCCTCTGGAATCTGATTTGAACCGAGGGAGGGAGTTTGAGACAATGTGGGAGTTTAGCTTATGTCTTCCTCTCTATCCTCCGTCCATTTGGATTTAGCTTATGGCTCCTTCCCCGCTGTATTTAGTTTATGACCTCCTTCCCTCTGGATTTTGCTTATGGCCTCTTCATCGCTGGCCTCCCCACCTCTGGATTTTACTTGTGGCCTCCTCCCCACGGCCTCCGCCCCTCTGGATTTAGCTTATGGCCTTCTCCCCTCTGTTCTCCTTCTATCATGTTTTTGCTAATGGCCGCCTCCCCTCTAGCATCTGATCCACTGGATATGGATTATGGCCTACTCCACCAAGTCTTTGCCTATCTGGATTTAGCTCATGGAATCATCATCTCGTTTGCTTATGGCGGCCTTTTTTCTTTTGTATAGGTCCCATACCATCTGGCATCAGTCCGCATGGACTTTGATTTGAACTTTGAGACCCAGTAGGAGTTTAGCTTATGTCCTTCTCCCCTTTATCATTCGCCTTCTGGATTTAGCTTATGGACTCCTTCGTTCTGTCCGGTTTATTAGGGGAAAGGGTCTAAAAACCTGTAGATTTTGAGAAAAGTCGACTTTTTTTGAGATATTAGGGATTAGGTGAGTAAGGGTAAAAAATTCCACCGAGTGTTTCCCATATCCAAACCCTCAAATACTTTTTATCAGGCAATTTAAAAAATTTTTATTTTTGGGCAAAAATTCGTCGGGGACCGGAGTCAAACCTTGAAACAGCTTTAGAAAACATTATTATTGTTTTGTAAAGCTGTTTCAAATTTTTGGGCAATATCATAACCCTTATAGGGATTTTTTCAACTTTTGGAGGGAATGGAAGGGGACTTTTCAAGTGCTCTCCTACCCCCACATTATGCCACTAATTTGAATACATAAAAAATGCAAAAAATTTTAAAATATCGATTTTTTTTTATTTTAATCTATTTTAACCAATCTTTCGACATTTTAAAGCAAAAAATAGACATTTTTTCTTATAAAAACTCTTATTTTAAATGTTAGCCCCAAGCTGAAATAAAAACATCCCGACTCTACTGAACAAAGAGTAATATTAGTTTTGTAATAGATAATGAACTTTATTTTATAATCGATGCTTATCATTTGAATCACTTACATGCATAGGCGTAGCCAAGGGGGCTTTAGTCCCCCCTGTCGTCCAAAAATTTAATAGAAAAGCGCGATTTTTTAAAGAAAAAAATGCATTTTTTAACAAAATTTACACGTTCAGCCCCCTGTCGCCGATTAGCCTCCTCTGTCGCAAAATCCTGGCTACGCCTATGCTTACATGTAACCATAATTTCTCAATTTATAGCTTTGATAAAGTCTTTTTTAATATTCGAATAAAATTATTTTTATATAATACTCTATTTTTTCAAAGTATATATAATATACTAATAATTATATGTTTACGTATAATTATTTTAATATTAAAGTTTTAGAATATGTTTATACTTAGCTATTTATTGTTGTTTGCATCACCATTTGTTGCTCCTCAAGCAATATGGAATGAAACAAGCTACCCTAATGTTTTAGAAGAACAAACACAAGAATGTAAAATTAATGGAACGCAAGCTCCTTATTTAACATGTGATCCGGATGAGATTTTAACTCAAACACAACGGTTTGAATTGAACGATGCGCTTAAAGATTTGAAAAACGTTACGACTTCAAATGTAAATTTTTTCGTAAAAACTGCAGAAGATCGTTTTTAAACGTCCGTCTTTAAGCGTAGTATTGGTATTTTAGAGAAAAATTAAAACCCCATTTTTTTGAGAATGAGTAGCGAATTTTACTTAATTTTTTAGGGCACAGAATGCTCAAATCAAGGTTATATTGGAGTTGTACTTTTAGCTCGTAAGATTGTTAATGGTACAACTAAGGTATCAAAAATTCTAATTTCATGTTAAACAAATTTTATTTTTTTTTATAGGAAGCGCAAAAAATGGCAAATTATTTCCGTGATAATTGGGATTTTGGTAGATGTGATAAAGGAATTATAATTTTAATGGTCACTTTTTATCAACAATTTTATATGGCTTGCCAACCAAATGTTCCACTATCAGATAGTGATGTTAATGAAATTTTTGAACATAATGTAAGGAATATACCGAATTTTTGGAATATAAAGCAAAATCTTTTTTAGAAAGATACTTTATTTAACGGAAACTATTTCGAAGGACTGTCGAATGTTATAAAAGAATCGAAAAATAAACTTACACATCAAACTGGAGGAACGATGACAAATCGCATTATGTTAATTAATTTGCTCTTAGCATTAATATTAACAATTTTCTTAAAAAATATTTCTTAATAAAGCAAATTTCCTTACTCACCTAACGATCTCACAGGGATGCAAAAAAATCATCCTTCAGAACGTTTTCACGTCATAATTGCATAATATTTTCATAACGATGTCCATCTTTTAATAATAATAAAAAGAAACTGCTTCGCAGTTTGATGAAACGATTGAAATACTGTGTAATCGGGACCAAAGGAAAGAAAATAGGCAGTTTGTTTTGGCTGTGTATTTCATCATTAGAAATGTATGAAACTTCTGACATAATGTGAAATGTATGAAACCGTTGAAATAAGAAAAAAACTATGAAACGAATGAAATAAAAATAAAACAAACTACCGCGTTTTATTGCTATACTTTGTCGTAAAAAAGGCATAAGTTGTTATCTTCGAGATATTTGTTTATTACATAAATTAAATACTTGACGGGTCCAAAAACTTTTGCCTAACTTCATATTACCTTTATTTCCACGTTCTCGGCGTGGTAATAATCCGAACTCCAAAAATTCCACAAAAAAAATTAGTGCTATAAATTAGCTATGATTATAATAATGGTTAAAAGGGAGTAACATTTCAGGACGATATTCGAAAAAAATTTTCCGCGTTTTGACAAAAATGCTCTGGTAATTTTTTTAGAATAAATTTTTTTCTTAAAGAAAAATTTTTTAAGGATATCCAGAAATGTACTCTCCTTTAATTATATTTTTAATTTTTTTTTATTTTGTAAGTATCTTTTTTATTTTTTTAAATATAGCCCAAAAAGATGCACGTCTAGCATAGAAATAAAACGCGGTAGTTTGGTTTATTTTTATTTCAGTCGTTTCGTAGTTTTTTCTTATTTCAACGGTTTCATACATTGCACATTATTTCAGAAGTTTCATACATTTCTAATGATGAGATACACAGCCAAAACAAACTACCTACTTTCTTTCCTTTAGCCCCGTTTACACGGTATCAATTTATGCTCGAATGGCTTATAAAAAAGTATTTTTCAACTTGTATATTATTTGAAATATTTATCGTAAAATAAACATTTCAGACATGTAGTAAGAATAGCCCACCGCATCAACCGGATGGCCATTCCACTTACCACGATGTTATGAAATCACTTAATCTTGAAAATTTTTGTCAAAATTGTCTTTGTCATGTAGCGTTAATTATGAATCAGCATATTATCATAAAAGACTGTTCTTAAAAAATTAACTGCTTGGCACTGCCAGCTCTTTTAAATTCATTTCGCGAATGCTATATTTTTACAACCACTTTCTTTCCAAAACATTGTACTTGTATGAATATTTCTTATCAAAAACGATCTTAAGAGATCAAACATTGCCTTAAACGGTTTGACTGCGCTCCAAATTGAATTTATTTAGTGAGATAACGCATGGGAAAATTTTTAAAAGTCATTTCGAGTCAAAATTCGGTTTCTAAAAAATTCAAAACCTTATTCGAAACTCAAAAACTCGATTTTACGTTGATTTTTCTAACTTATCTAGAACACTCTATATAATTTTTTCGGCCAAAATTTCTATCTATCCGATGTATTTCAACCCGGAGAACACTTCTAGCATGGTTTCAAAAAAATCCAAGAAACTTCGATTTTTGGGCCATTTTTACAAGAGGGCATAGTTGGAGGATTCAAAAAAATTTTTCGCGGATTTTTTCGAAACCACACTAGAAATGTTCTCTGTGTTGAAATACATTGGCCAGATTGAAACTTTAGCCGAAAAAATTATATAGGATGTTCTAGACAGTTTAAAAAGAAAAACCAAAATTTCAACGTAAAATCGGGTTTTTGAACTTCGAATAAGGTTTTGAATTTTTTAGAAATTAAATTTTGACTCGAAATGACTTTTAAAAATTTTCCATGCGTTATCTCACTAAAAGAATCGATTGCGCGCATTCCCGAATTCTAAAAATGCTTCCTTAACCCTGAATCAGGGAAAAATTGGGTTTTTGAAGCGAAATTTGTCGTTTTTCGCAACTTCAAAAACCCAATTTTTACCCCTGAATCAGCTCCCAGGAAAGCATCTTCAGGATTCGAGAATGCGCACAGTCGATTCCTCACAGCTTGGGCTATATCTAGTTTTATTAACACTTAGAGCAAGCTTACAAACTAAATGTTAAGTTATAAAAAGGCATAAAAAATGAAAAGTGACATGAAAAATTATGAAATCTATCACAAAAGCGACGACCATCGAGTTTATGCTATTTATGCTAAATTGGGCCAGAAGAACACCGAGTTGGATCTGAAAAACGTGAATTAGACTAGAAAAGTCGGATATTGGTGCAGAAAAATCGGGAATTGGAGAAGACAAAAATGAAATAGCAAATATTTTTTTTACACCAAAAATATTTTTTTAGTATCAATATTCTAGATTCGGATTCTGAAGGCATAAGGCTTAAAGGGGGTGCAGATAATAAGTCATTCTCGGTCAAAAAATTTTTTGCCAAACAGCCTATATAGGAGTAAAATCATTCGAAAAATCGATTGGGCGCACTCCTGAAGCTTGAAAATGCTTCCTTGATCCTGATTCAGAGAAATAGATATGTGTATTAAAGCGAAAATCGATAATTTTGAAATTTCTTCCTCAAAATCATCTTTCTGAGGGTAATTTTATGCGGGGAATTGATTGCACGCACAAGCTTGAAAATGCTTCCCTGACCCTGATTCAGGGAAATAAGTGTTTTGTATTGAAGCTAAAATTTTGGATTTTCTTCTAAAATCATCGTTCTAAGGATTATTGTATGCGAGAAATCGATTCAGCGCATCCCCGAAGTGTCAAAATGTATCCTTGGCCATCGTCCTTGAAAAATTATGTTTCTACGACAACGCATCGGGGATGTGCTGAATCGATTTCTCGTATAAAATAACCCTTAGAACGATGATTTTAGAAGAAAATCCAAAAGTTTAGCTTCAATACAAAACATTCATTTCCCTAAATCAGGGTCAGGGAAGCATTCTTAAGCTTCGGGAATGCGCGCAATTGATTCTCCGCATGAAATTACCCCCAGAAATATAATTTTGAGGGAGAAATTTTAAATTTTTTCGATTTTCGCTTCAATACACACGTCTATTTCCCTGAATCAGAGTCAAGGAAGCATTTTCAAGCTTCAGGAATGCGCGCAATCGATTTTTCGCATGATTTTACCCCTATATAGGCTATTTTGACAAAAAAATTTTTATCGAGAATGACCCCCTTTAAGCCTGATGCTTTAGGCCTTATGCCTTCAGAATCCGAATTCAGAATATTGGTGCCAAACAAAATATTGTGCCAAAAATAGGACCCAAATGAAATTATAGAAGAAAGTTAACACTTCGAGGGCCGACCGGAAGAGGGACATCTTTGGGGGTTTTCGACAATGCTGAACACGATGGCGCTAATGAAAAAGTTTGAAAAAAAATTTTTGTATCCGAAATCGAGTTATCAAAATTGTCACATAAAACATGGTACACATCCGGGTACTAATTTTCCAATAGTCATAGCTGTTTATAGGAATTGTTTTGAGCCTCGTGCGACCACTCAGTTTGTTGCTCTTGATCATCTCTATCATTTTTATATAACAACTATAGGTGGATCATGCTTCAATAAAAAGTTATACCCAATTCTTTGGCCATATACCAATTTTTTGGATACATTTTGCATCAAAAATTGGCTTTTACTGCCCTAGGTAAATTTTCTGATTTTTGCCAAGCATTTAAGGGTAATTCTATGCGGGGAATCGATTGCGCTTATTCCCGAATCTTGAAAACGCTTCCTTGACCCTGATTCAGGGAAGGAATCGGTGTATTGAAGCGAAAATCAAACATTTTCGGATTTTTATGAGAAAACCGTCGATTCTTAGGTTTTTCTAGGCGGGGAATCGATTGCGCGCACTCCCGAAGCGTGAAAACGCTTCCTTGACCCTGATTCAGGGAAGAAATCGGTGTATTGAAACGAAAATCAAACATTTTCGGATTTTTGTGAGAAAACCGTCGATTCTTAGATTTTTCTTGGCGGGGAATCGATTGCGCGCACTCTTGAATCGTGAAAACGCTTTCTTGGCCCTGATTCAAGGAAAAAACCAAAAAATCGCATTTTCAATGCTTGGAAACCAGAGTTGCACAGTGGAAACGTTACCAGGTTCCTGGAATTTTGGAGGTAATCAATAAAATCTGTTTATTGAAATGATTGAGTAAAATCAAAAAATTTGAAATCTCACCGTAATCTGTAATCAGTTAAATTTCTTATTTTTTATTTTAAACAGATTTTATTGATTCATACACAGATTTTATTGATTACCTCCAAATTTCCAGGAAACGGAAACTGGTAGCGTTTCCACTGTGCAACCCTGGTTTTTAAGCATTGAAAATGCGATTTTTTTGGTTTTTCCCTTAATCAGGATCAAAAAAGCGTTTTCATGCTTCGTGAATGTGCGTAATCGATTCTCCACCTAGAAAAACCTAGGAATTGACGGTTTTCTCATAAAAATCCGAAAATATTTGATTTTCGCTTCAATACACCGATTCCTTCTCTGAATCAGGGTCAAGGAAGCGTTTTCAAGATTCGGAAATGAGCACAATCGATTCCCCGCATAGAATTACCCTTAAATGTTTGGCAAAAATCAATTGTGCCAGAAAATTTACCTAGGACAGTAAAAGCCAATTTTTGATGCAAAATGTATCCAAAAAATTGGTATATGGCCAAAGAATTGGGTATAACTTTTTATTGAAGCATGATCGACCTATAGTTGTTATATAAAAATGATAGAGATGATCAAGAGCAACAAACTGTGTGGTCGCACGAGGTTCAAAACAACTCCTATAAACAGCTATGACCATTGGAAAATTAGTACCCGGATGTGTACCATGTTTTATGTGACAATTTTGATAACTCGATTTCGGATACAAAAATTTTTTTTCAAATTTTTTCATTAGCGCCATCGTGTTCAGCATTGTCGAAAACCCCCAAAGATGTCCCTCTTCCGGTCGGCCCTCGAAGTGTTAATGAAACCATCTATTTAGCTTTGGGGTAGTATATTGCATAATAAACAATGTGTTTTAGAATAAAGCTCTGACTCGGAAAATCGCTATTCTTAACTTAACAACGATTGCCGTTCTTTTCAAAAGAAAATTTGGAAATTGTATAAGGCTAAAGGTAACTTTGAATTAGCTGATTTGGTGACGTTTTACGGAATGTGCATTTTTGGGGGTACCCCTTCTTTACAATTTCATTGATCCGCAGCTAATTTCGACTAAAAAATGAATAAAAACCCTTTAGAAACAATAAACAAACATTTTTACATGTTTTTCCCACTGACCCCATTTTTTGCTAGATGGTTGAGGATTCAAATCCCATCTGCGTCGAAAAGATTTTTTCAAAAATTTTTAAGTAATGAATTTTAAAAATTTTTTGACAACTTTGTAGGAAAAAATTTTCTCTTTCAGAATATGTAAAAATTATAAAAATGGGACCACGGGAAAATGGAAATTCACGGCTTCCGAAAGTATGCGTAATTATTTTAATTTTTTTATTCAAGAAAATATTTTATTTATTCATTTAAAAACAAAAAACGATAATATATTCGAAACCGATTTATTAAATATTTCCCCCTTTATTGTTTCCAATCTAGGTCGTATATAACATTGCAAATTTTTTGTGGATGTTGCTTGTCGATTTCATATTGTCGGATCGTTGGCATTTTCCATCCTCCAAAAGGTGTAAAACCAGAGAAATCCTTAAATTTAAAAATATAAACTATATATTTTTTCATCAGATTTGATAGTTACCGGTTTACGGTGACTAGCATTAGTCCAAAAAAGAGGTAATGATGATTGGCCAGTCCAATCACCGACAATTTTGCTCCAATGATCGGCGTTTGTATAAATTCCAGCTCCATTTTTAATATTTTTAAAACTCTAAAAATCAAAAATTTTAAATAAATTTCCATCGAAACTCTAAGATTGACATAAAATAAATGGAAAAATAATACTGTTATGTTAGAAACCAAGTCTGAAATGAACTGTTGGTTACGTTTGGGTTGTTGGAAATCCCATACAGTGCCGGGTGTTTCAACATCAACCCAAATTCGATCGACAACACCACCGGCTTTTGTTAAATTACCGACTGCATACTTAACCTAAACAGATTTTATTCACAGCTCTTTATAGAGTGGGTGGGTGGCTGTTTAAGAGGCGATATCTCGAAAATTCGAGCCTAGGTGGGACTAGTGTTAAACAGTTCGAGCGGGCTCCAAGTTGAATTTATAAAGTGAAATTAACGCATGAGAAAGTTTTTAAAAGTCATTTCGAGTCAAACCGCGGGTGCCAAAAAATTCAAAACCTTGTCCGAAGCTCAAAAACCCGATTTTACGTTGATTTTTTGAATTTTCTAATCTGTCTAAAACAACCTAGATAATTTTTTCAGCCCAAATTTTTACCTGGCCGATGTATTTCAATATGGAAAAATTTCTAGCGTGATTTCGAAAAAATTCGAGAAAAATTTTTTTGATCCCTCCAACTGTAAAGTCCCACGTGTAAAAATGGCTCAGAAATCGAAGTTTCTCGGATTTTTTCGAAATCACGCTAGAAATGTTTTCCATATTGAAATACATCGGCCAGATAGAAATTTTGGCTGAAAAAAATTATCTAGGGTGTTTTAGACAGGTTAGAAAAATCAAAAAATCAATGTAAAATCGGGTTTTTGAGCTTCGGACAAGGTTTTGAATTTTTTGGCACCTGTTGACTCGAAATGACTTTTAAAAATTCTCTGATGCATTAATTTCACCTTAAATTCAACGTGGAGCCAGTTCGAACTGTTTAACACTAAGGTCGAACTTTCGAGATATTATCTCTTAAGTATTACATAATCACTAGGGTGTGGGGAGGGGTATAAACTTGATTACGGCAGTTCATTTTTTGATTATGGGGAAGGGTAAAAAATGTAAAAAAATGATTACATAATACATGGGAGGTTTTCTACAAAAAGAGATGTATAATTCAACTAACTTGATCGGCAGCTGAAAGACAAGTAGTTGGTGCTCCGCATGGAAAAATATAGGCATCAATATCTTTTAACCCGGCTAAATAAATAACAGTGTAAAAAAGAACTATAGCAATACCGGTTCTTGCATTAATAATATTATTTATTCCTTCTTGATCATATGTCCCCGGTATCCCCTGTTCACCGGCCTGCCAAATTTGGCCGATAAAGAATTCATATCCGCTAGCACGTAAACATTTAAATTGATTAACATTTATTTGATTAGATGACCCCGTATCTCCGCCTTTCGTACCGGGTGAGGCTAAAATAATGGCACAACTAAGCTTGACTAACAAGTGAACATTTAGATCTGCCACACCCAGATTTATTTGTTTTGTTGTAAAATGGTAGTTTATAGCTTACTAACATCGAAATTCAAAAAATTTACCGGAAAGCAAGTCAGTGGAGGGGGGAAGGGGGCACTGGGGCAGATGCCCCCAAAACCTAGAATCGAGGAAAGGGTGCTTCAAAAAGTTGTAAAATTTTGGAGAGGGCACACCACCCTAGAAAAAAGTTGTCCAAAAACTCGAAAAAATAATTGCACAGAAAGTTTTATTATGGTCTCTAGTTACTAAAAAACTAAACCCCACGTTCGGGGGATCGTCGATTTTCAAGGAATATCAAAAACAAAATTTGAGTGACTCAATATACGGATTTGAACGGTTTTTTGAGTGTATTTTTGTGAAAAGTGAATAAAATGCGTCGATTTTTTGTACTCGGGGGTTTTTGGGTATGAGGAACACGATTCCGAAGGAATTTTGACCTCAAGGGTACCCCCTACATAGAGGGATGACCCCTATAGAGGTCAAAAAATCGATTTTTCAAAAAGTGCTTAAAATCGACTAAAATTGGCTGATTTTGTATACTCGGGGGTTTTTGGGTATAGGAAACACGATTCTGAATAAAATTTTCAACTTTTTTTAAAATTTAAAATTTTTTTGAAAATCGATTTTTTGACCTCCATAGGGGGTCACCCCTCTATGTAGGGGATACCCTTGAGGTCAAAATAGAAAAATTCCTTCGGAATCGTGTTCCCCATACCCAAAAACTTCCGAGTACAAAAAATCGACGCATTTTATCCACTTTTCACAAAAATACACTCAAAAAACCGTTCAAACCCGTATATTGAGCCACTCAAATTTTGTTTTTGATATTCCTTGAAAATCGACGATCCCCCGAACGTGGGGTTTAGTTTTTTAGTAACTAGAGACCATAATAAAACTTTCTGTGCAATTATTTTTTCGATTTCTCGGTGAGTGACTTTTTGCATTAGGCTAGGGTGGTGTGTGCTCCCCCCCCCCATCTAAATCATGGCTGCGGCCCTAAGGAAGAACCTTTAGGACCACTATATAAATTATCAATCTAAACCAATACTTGAAATTCGATATTCGCATAAGGCCCCAAGCTTTAACGCATCGTAATCTCCTATCAAAGAACAATTTGTTCCACACGAAACATCACAATTATACCAATAAGAGTTCCAACCAATATAAAGAAGCGGTCCCTGTGAATTACGAGTAGCACAACATGCTGTAAAAAAGGATTAAATTTATTTATTTTTAATGCATACTATCGACTTTTGCATAAGTGCTAGTATTAGAAAGATCGGCCCAAGAATATTTGTTAGTCGATATATTGTACTGATATCCGATCCATACCGACTGCCTACAAAAGATTACGGGGGCACCGGTTGAAGGCAATAAGAATCGTGACTGCATCTCTGTCAAAAAAATTTTCCGTCAGAAAACCCCTAAAAAATGACTTTCTAGGAGTAAGTTTATGCGAGGAATCGATTGCACGCATCGAAAAATTCTGAAAATTTTTTCCGGGGGTCAAAAAATAGAAACAATTGCGTCAAAATTAGGAGTTATAAGTTTTAATCTCAACAAAATCATTTTTAGGGGTAACTTTATGCGAGGAATCAATTGCGCGCATCGAAAAATTCTGAAAATTTGCTTAGGAGTGCTTTCGCGCGTTGAAAATGTTTGCAATCGATTCCTCGCATAAAATTACCCCTAAAAATGATTTTGTTGGGGTTAAAACTTATAAACCCTAATTTTGACGCAATTTTTTACATTTTTTGACCCCCGGAAAAAATTTTCAGAATTTTTCGATGCGCTCAATCGATTCCTCGCATAAACTTACCCTAGAAAGTCACTTTCTAGGGATTTTCTGACAGAGATGCAGTCACGATTCTTACCCTCTCCTTTTGGTTTTGTGTGATGATATCCGAATTCAGTAGCAGCTAAAAACGAAATAATACATAATAACTATACATCAGGGTTGTTTCGACTAATAAACTTAACCGAGCTCGAATCAAAGACTAAAATATTTTTCGAGTCCAAGTTTCGAGCTTCCGGGTCTATAACAATCATGATTTTTATGCCATTTTTCCCAGGAGCACTGAAGGCGCTCCCGGGGAAAAAGGCGTTTCTGGGGAAATCCAAGGCGCTTCCAGGGAGATGCAAAGCAGCCTTCTTAATCTGGGGTAAAATTTACTCTAGAATAATTTTTAATTTTTAGTTGTGCTTCCTTGCGTGATTGTGGGCTACCCCCATAAAACCGGTGTCGATAGTCTTCTTTCATTATCCCCTACAGCTTTAGTTTTTTTGTAGTACAGAGCGTTCAGTTAGGTCTGCAACATCAATGTTTTTAGTCGTTCTCGCAGCCCCTCTAACGAATTTCTATGCGGTTTTTTTAAAATTGTAGCTGAACAATGGCCGAATAAATACTGATAAAAATTTTCGAATTTCGTTGATCCTAACATCGCCAAAAATTACTCTGAAGTTTTCAAAGTCGATTTTCTTCACCTTAACAAAATGTTAGAAATTTAATTTTTTTATGAAAATACAGAGCTTTAGTCCCACTAACGCATACAAAAAACCGTATATAAAAATTATTTACCAGTGGCGAGATATTTGACTTTGAAGTTGATAGTAAAAAATGAGGCAAAAACAAAATGACACACCCGGAAATCGAACCCTCGAC
>OZJO01000402.1:27367-57933 GCA_900406225.1 Acrobeloides nanus
TCAAAGTCAAATATCTCGCCACTGGTAAATAATTTTTATATACGGTTTTTTGTATGCGTTAGTGGGACTAAAGCTCTGTATTTTCATAAAAAAATTAAATTTCTAACATTTTGTTAAGGTGAAGAAAATTGACTTTGAAAACTTCAGAGTAATTTTTGACAATGTTAGGATCAACAGAATTCGAAAATTTTTATCAGTATTTATTCGGCCATTGTTCAGCTACAATTTTAAAAAAACCGCATAGAAATTCGTTAGAGGGGCTGCAAGAACGACTAAAAACATTGATGTTGCAGACCTAACTGAAAGCTCTGTAGGTTTAAATCTAATGCTACCGAGATTGTCCGGACACATGCACACACAAACAGACATTCGCTTTTTATTAGTAGGGTTTTTTATTAAAAAATTCAATTTTTTCCTTAACAAATTTTGCCCCAAGTGCTTCCATTCCAAAACTCCAGGATCGCATCTGAGAAAAACTCTACACAATCTCGTTTTTCAATTAATTTTTTACCATTTAATTTTTTTTCATTTAATTTTTAGTCTTATTATTAGCCTTTTTAACTTTGTTGTATCTCCCAACACAAAAAAAACATCAATTTGTTTCTTTTCTTGTCAATTTTAACCATTTATCCAATCTGTATTTTTTAGTCTTGAAAAAGGTGTAAATCACCGAAACGTCGACTGAATAAAGATTATATTAACTACCCTAACGCTTACAATTGGTTAACCACTATTCCAATATCTCTAAACATAATTTTTTACCATAATGAATTCATTATTTTCGAAAGCGTTTTCAATCGTCATAAGCTGTGCGCCAACATCAATACATGCTTGTTGAGCATTGTCGTGTGTAACACTTGATGTAACAGTATAACACTTTTTTGGATTTGTTAACATTTGGGTAAACCCGTTGGGGCATTGAGATTTAGCATATCCCAAAAGGATTAAAACAAATACTGTTGTTTGAAAATAGTACATCGAAAAATGTCTTCTATAGAGCAATAATAACAAACAAATTAAATGGAAAATGAAATAAAACTTTTATGGCCTAGACCTCGTTTAAGTATGAAGAATACATGATAAGACTTTATAACTAACGCCATTAAAAGATTTTTAAACCAACCACTCCCAAAATGGCTATTTCGGCAAAGCATTGTGTTTGTAAACACAATGCTTGCCGCACCTCCCGGCTTATCTTCTATTTTGACTAATAGATCGCAGTTCACAATGATTGAATTCAATCAAAATTTCAACGAAATAACCATTTTGGAAGTGGTTGGTTTAAAGGACCAGTGCAACAGAAAAATTGATTTTCTGGAAATAGGCCTATCATGTAGAACTGCGTTCACTGATCATTTTTTATTTTTACACCATAGGGCCTAAACCTCGTTTTCATGGAGAAAAATTGCAAAAAAGTGAGGTGACCGGGGACAATTTTGAGGACAGTGCAAAAAGGAATCGAACCCGCCAACTCTGTAGCAAAAACACATGGATTTGCCTTTGCACTACAGAGGACATATGATCCAACTGTCTTCAATTTTATTATGGTTTATCGAATTTTAATTGTCCCTAGTCACCTCTCTTTTTTGCAATTTTTCTCCATGAAAATGAGGTCTACGCCTTATTTTTTTGAAGCTGCGCCACAAACAAGAAAAGAAAGTTATGCACTGTTTTTTTCTTTTTGTACGAAACTTTTATAGAATAGTCTCGTTTAAGTATGAAGAATACATAATAAGACTTTATAACTGACGTCATTGAAGGAATCTTAAAGGACCATTGCAACAGAAAAATCGATTTTCTGGAAATAAGCCTATCATGTAGAACTGCGTTCACTGACCATTTTTTATGGTGTAAAAATAAAAAATGGTCAGTGAACGCAGTTCTACATGATAGGCCTATTTCCAGAAAATCAATTTTTCTGTTGCACTGGTCCTTTAAACCAACCACTTCCAAAATGGTTATTTCGTTGAAATTTTGATTGAATTCAATCATTGTGAACTGCGATCTATTAGTCAAAATAGAAGATAAGCCGGGAGGTGCGGCAAGCATTGTGTTTACAAACACAATGCTTTGCCGAAATAGCCATTTTGGGAGTGGTTGGTTTAAAAATCTTTTAATGGCGTTAGTTATAAAGTCTTATCATGTATTCTTCATACTTAAACGAGACTATTCTATAAAAGTTTCGTACAAAAAGAAAAAAACAGTGCATAACTTTCTTTTCTTGTTTGTGGCGCAGCTTCAAAAAAATAATTATGAAAATCGAAGCTAATCGTGATGAAAAAAAAGCTTTGTGAAATTTGGTTCAAAGTAGTCAAATTTAGATGCGCGTATAAAAAATACGAAAATGCGTTTGACCTAAGAACTTTTTAGAGACATAGATTAAAACCTGAAAAATGTTTTAGAAACAAAAAGTATGCAATTTCAGTTAGCTTTCACCGAGATATGCTGCTAACAAGGAGCATACCATCTTTAGCCATTATGAAAAAATTCAAAATCGCGTGGCCCGCAAAATTTTTCAATAATTTTGTTCAAAATATACTCCACAAACAAAATCTAGCAGTTTTATGCCGGTTTTCCACATTTTCCCATTTTTGGCACACTTTTGGGAGCCGTGAAATTTGCGTCTATTTTTATAAAAAAGAACCTGGGGAACGAGCACCTTCGGTGCTCTGGGAATGCCGTATTACAGTGAAACCTTATTTTCAATTTTTTTTCGAATTTTTTCAAATTTTCGGATTTTTTTCAATTTCTATCCAATTTTTCGTTTTTTTCAAATAAATCGATTTTGTTTTAAAAAAAAGAACATTTATTGAAAAAGCAAAAATATTTATGCGGGGACGGAAATCGAACCTGTGTTTTTCGGACTGCAAAACTAATGCCTTACCAACTGCGCCATGAAGGCAACGCGTCTTCAGTTCTGATCAAATACCTAACCTGAAAAGGCAAAAATGAAAAATTGAATTTTTAATTTTTTCAGAGGGGGTACCCCATGATTTTGGTGTCGTTTTTCTTCTTTCACTGAGCTCTTTCCAAAAATCTAAGTCGTAACGGGATTGGACTTAAAGGGGGGGGGGGTCTCATTTACCTCGGGGACTCCACTTAAGGAACACTTTTCAAATCTCAGGTTTTTTTGGTCATTTTTTACGAGCGACCACAGTTTCTGGTCCCATTTTTTGTGGCGAATCCGAATTTCGCAAAAACAAAATAAGTTTGTCCTCAAGAAACCATAGAAAAATTGAAAAAACAACATTTTGTCCTTAAACAACAAAAATGACCGGTTTTTGCTGTTTTTTCAATGTTGTTTTTTCAATTTTTCTATTGTTTCTTGACGACAAACTTATTTTGTTTTTGCGAAATTCGGACTCGCCACAAAAAATGGGACCAGAAATTGTGGTCGCTCGTAGAAAATGACCAGAAAAAACCTGAGATTTGAAAAATGTTCCTTAAGTGGAGTCCCCGAGGTAAATGAGATCCCCCCTTTAAGGTTACTAAATTCGGTGACACAGATAGACAGACATTTCTCGGTTAATATTAAAAGATAAAATTTTTGCGATTATTATTTTAACCTAACAAAATATCGTAAAAAAAATATTGAGCCCTCCTACATGATGGTATTGTTGGTTTTGGCTCAAATTGTTATAGTTTTAGAAATATGAATTTTTCGAATTAGGAAACTTCAATGGGCCACCCTGTACATCATGTCTTTTATTTCAACTATCACAAAAAACGATTCTTTGAATGCTTTTTCAAAATATAATATTGTTGGTTGATGATATAATACGATTGACTAGTCCAGTATTTTTGTTTATCGTCAGGTGTAATTTTTTGAATTTAATTTTTCTATAAAGAGAATACTTTTTCAAATGTTCGAAAAGCTTATTTAAAATTTTACGGATTGCGAAGACTAGATGTTTTTCTACAAAAGTTCGAAAGAAGTACTAATGTTTTATTTACAAGCACTGTCGTACCAGAACGAAATGTACAAAAATGATTGAGAAAAATTGCACCTTTGTACTTTATACCTGAGCAGGGGGTCCAAAAATAGACCTCGTCGCAAAAGATTCAAGTTTGCCCCTTTACCCCTCGCAAAAATCTTGGCGTAAAAACAGAAGTTATTGAAGTTGTTGTTGAAAATAAACTTTTTGCGACCTTTTTTCGTCAATTGGAGGGGGGGGGGGTCGTAAAAATTTCGAAATTGCCTCTTTACCTCTCTCAAATGTTTGGAAAATATGGACCTCATGCCCAGGATTGTTGCACTTATTTCTATATATTTTTATTCAAATAATAAATATGGGCACAAAATAAAAAATAAATATGGGTACAAAAACTATAAAAAGTTATATAGAATGGTGAACCACAGCTTCATATTGCCTTAACTCGGTTAAGTCTTTCATTGCAACATGGCTATTCCTATCGGAGACCCATCTTCCATTCATTCTTGGAATGCGTGCTGTAGGCTTTCCCCAGGTCATACTTTTCATTAAGAGGACTTCATCCACTATAATTAAAGACTGTTTTATAAGTTCTCTAATGTGAACTTATACTAAAATATAGTAAAAGTTGGTTCAGGGGGCAACTCACGTAAAAAAATTTTCAAAAATTTTTTCTGGAAATGACCCCTCGTGGGGTAAAAACATGCGGGGAATCCGAATTTGACATTTTCAAAGCGAAAAAACGCTTCCCTGATCTAGGGAAGGCCTGTGTATTGAAGCAAAAAGTCTCAACAATGTGATTATTGCGACTTTTCGCTTCAATACACAATACGCTTTCCCTAATCAGAGAAGCTTTTTTCGCTTCGAAAATGTCAATTTCGGATTTCCCGCATGTTTTCACCTCTAGAGGGGTCATTTCCAAAAAAATTCTCACGTGGGTGGCCTCCCCTCTACTCCCCCTCCCTCCCCTATGTTCATTTTTCGGACGGGCTATAGCCTCTGTTAGTCCCCTGGCTACGCCATTGTGACAGAACGCCGAGTAAGTCTAACGTTCAACCATCGCCGAAAAAAATGATTTGTACCAATTTTATATGCTTAAACTAACCATCTGACCACATAGCATAAACATGATCTCCTTCCCTAGTTTCATCTTTATTTAACTGCTCTAGAAAAGCCGAATAATTTTTTTGCTCACATGGTTCGCCGGGATAACCACATAGCATCTTTAAAAAAGGTTAAATTTTAAAGATTTTGGAAAAAGCATACCTGGTCACCGCACGTATACCCTGGATATAGTCCGTCCAAGGCATTACACCACGCAGGAACTGTTTGTGCTAGTTGACAAAGGCACAGACCAAAATTAGGTCCGGCGATGCCAAGGAAAGTGTCGACAAATTGTGTTATAGGTTTACCGATATCGCATTTTCCATCGGTAGCAACTATGTGGCCTCCTTTGATGGCTTTCCTAAATTTGAAAATTTTGATGATATGCGAATTTTGAGAGCCCAAATGTTAAGGGCCTATAAAAATATTTATGCTCATTTTTATCTGGACTTAAACTGAAAAAAAAATTGAAAAAATCGAAAAAATTGAAAAAAATGAATCGAAAAAAAATCAAAAAAATTGAAATTTTTTTTAAAAATTCGAAAAATTGAAAAAATTTTAAATTTTTTTTTTAGCAACAAATCATTCAATGACCTCGATGGTGTAGTGGTCCGCTGCCAAAGAGATCGACATCAACAACATTAGCGGGGTTCGGTTCCCCTCGTGTCCAAAAGATATTTCATGAACATGTGGTCTATCGGAAATCATAACAAAAACAAACCTTGCAAAAGGTACCCCAACTGAATGAGCAATAATATCCACTTTCGGAGCTTTTGTATAAGCTATGACTGCTTCGATAAACCTTCTTATAGTCACTACATATGAGCATGTATGAATAGTACTATAGGTGTCGATCACATTTCCTGTGCCCCAAGTATCGCCCCATGTAGTGGTATACAACTCGGCATTACTATAGTTTTGTTCTAGGAAATATTTGACTGACCGAGTCCAGCCGGTGGCTATTGGATCGTGAAGGTAGAGTGCGGCATCACCTGGAATTCGGAAAAAATTTTTTTAATTTGAAATATATCAATTACCATTGCCATGTATGAAAATTACTGGTTCATTGACTATCTATAAAATTTAATTTTTGAGAAAATTGGTCTGTACGAGATTCGGTTCAACGCGAGATGCTGGACGCTAAAGCCCATTTCAACCCCAAATGCTAAGCTTTTTCTGGAACGTAGATGCCAGGTTCGATCCCCGATAGGGTCGAAATTTTTGTAAACTTTTGAATATCCAACTTTTTGAAAAACTTTTTTTTGTCATAATAAGGCAAAAAAAATTTTCCCTTATTTTGCAAAAAATTTTTCCGAAATTCAATAGTTTTGACCCTAGCGGGATCAAACCTGGCGGGCCCAACGTTGCTTAACTTGCCAGATCGGATGGGATCACTCCCTATCAGCATCTAAGAAAAAGTTTAACATTTGGGTTTGAAATGGACTTTAAAGGGGGTAACAATCGAAGCCCGTTCTCCGAAAAATTTAAGGAGTAACTTTATGTGAGAAATCGATTCCGCGCGTTTTCGAAGCATGAAAACGCTTCTTTGACTCTGATTCAGGGAATGGGGCTATGTGTATTGAAGCGAAAATCAAACACTTTCGGATTTTTATGAGAAACCCGTCGATTCTTAGGTTTTTCTAGGCGGGAAATCGAATGTGCACATTCCCGAAGCATGAAAACGCTTCCTTGACCCTAATTCAGGGTAGGGATACATATTTACGTAAATAAATTGGTTTTCGTTTCAATACACCGATTTCCGACAGATAGCGTTAGATAGCGCAGACCATTATTGATTCTTCTATTGCTCGCTTTTTTGAAATGGGTAATGAGAGAGCATCATTTTTGATCATCCCCTCCCCAATTTGGAGCAGTTTGTGGGGTGGGGGTTGGACCATAGCCCATCTATGAAATTATAGAGAACCTACAGGTAGGATAGAAAACCCGAAAATAATCTTAAACATAAAATACCTTTTCTCCTGGATGTGATTTACCCCCAAAGCTCCCAGCTGGTCCAATATCCGGCCTTTCAAAACCGTCCTAGAAATCAACAAAAAAATCAATAAAAGAGTATAAAAATACTTCTTCAAAACCATTATTGATTAACCATGTTTGAAAATCATCCGTCAATGGACCTCGTGGATTAGCCCCCTGTTGGGAATAAACTTTGTAATAAAACGAAAAGAGAAATATCACCGAAAAATGCATTTAAACCAAGATGTAAAAATCAATACCTAAAATAAAATCAATATATCGAAGCGAAAAAGTAGAATTAACTTGGAAGCCGAACGCTGATTCATAAAATCTATAAGTTCCACTAAAATGTTTCATTTTCATCCATGGACACGAGATGATCGAAAAATTGTTCGAGAAAGTAGCAGAACCGGTTGTTGGATATCCTTTTAATTGAAACAATGTGTCAAAATTTTGGAGATGCTCTAGAAATGTCAAAGGCCATCCGAGCGAGAATGAAATTTTGAAAATGTGAATCTTCTCTTGTAACATTATACATACAATACGGTAATAATTGCCGAAAATACACTTATGGAACAATTATTATATTCAAGACGAAGAGAGATCCAGGATCATAATAAAATTTGCGCGCGACTATTCATTATTTAGGCGGTTGGCTAATGGATTTTTTATCGCTGCCGCGTCTCGAGAGGCCATAATCGCAAAAACTAGACTAATTCTTGCGAAACGATGAAGAAAAAAAATTAGAAAATACTCATAAATATACACTCACAAAAATCTCTCTAATCTAACCCCTGTATTTTCGGAGGTTAACCCCCCCCCCGCCCGGAGGATTTGTAAAAATTATATACTCGAAAAATTCATGAAAAATGGAGCATTTTTTGTTTTTACAGCAAATTCTGAATTGTTGTAGTTTTCGAGATAATTGCGTTTGAAATTGTTCATGTTTTCATTGTAATACACAAACTTTTTGAATTTTTTGCGGAAAAATCGATTTTTGCATCGATTTTTTAATTTTCGTAACATGAACATTGTAGCAATTTTNTGAAATTGTTCATGTTTTCATTGTAATACACAAACTTTTTTGAATTTTTTGCGGAAAAATCGATTTTTGCATCGATTTTTTAATTTTCGTAACATGAACATTGTAGCAATTTTTTATGAGAAGAATAAAATGGCACTAAAATTATCCAATTTTGAAAATTGCTTTGGATTATTGAAACGAAAACCTGATTCATGTTTTCGTTTCAATAACTCAAAACGATGTTCAACTTGGATAATCTTGGTGTCATTTTATTCGTCTTATCGAGTTATAAAAAATTGATACAATGTTCATGTTACAAAAATTTTAAGAATCGATGCAAAAATTGATTTTTCCGCAAAAAATTCAAAAAAGTTTGTGTATTACAACGAAAACTTGAACAATTTCAAACGCAATTATCTCAAAAACTACAACGATTCAGGAATGCTGTAAAAATAAAAAATGCTCTATTTTTCATAAATTTTCCGAATATATAATTTTTACTTAGAGTTTTTCTGAGTGGACTGGTCCTTTAACGAAAGCTTTATTAAAATTAAAATTAGGGTAGGATCAGGTCGGTTAACCAGAACCGGATAGGTTTTGATTGACAAGGAACACTATCAACTTGCTCTTCTCCGATTTTGACAAAACCGGTCTCAAACGATTCCTCATACCCGACTTGATTATAAAATTTGTTGGATTTTCGTTCCCATAACTGGATCGAGACAAATTAACCGAACGGATCCTACTCTAATAAAAATGTACAGGGTGCTCTAAAAAAGGGCACTTTTCGCGATTGTTCAAGTTTTTTAATTTTCACCAAAATAACTCTATAGAGGGTTTTTCTATGCGAGGAATCGATTGTGCACATTGCCGAACCTTAATTACAACATGGGTATCATAAGTCTACAAGGGGGGGGGGAGTCTTCCTCTCCTGACCCACGCACTCATAGACCTAAAATTGAGGAAGGACTACCGCATTGGGGGTTCCCTTTCCCTGACCCACTTACTCATGGATCCAAAATTGAGGGGAGACTACCGCATCGGGGGTCCCCTCCCCCCACATTGCCGACCTATGATAGACCTTGTGGTGCTGGGTTTGATAATTGATAAAGTTTATTTTCATTTAATATTTATAATAGGTAGAATCATTACATTACAATAAAAGTACAGTACAATAAAATGCGCAGTGAAAGTGTGAAAGCGTAGACATACACCATGTGTAAGGGAAAATGGAATTCTTTTAAGAGAAGCTTGGTTTATCACTGAAGATCCAACATGGTCATTAATTCAGCTAGGCTAGGGCGTTAACTCAAGGAGTCAAGACCCATCAAAAGGAACACAACCGAATAGTACTCACATTGAAAGCATTGTAGTACTCTGGCCCCCAAATAATTTTACAAAATCCTACCAAATCTTACCCAATCAAATATTTTTCCTCTTCAAAAAACCCATTCAAAACACCTTCAACTAAAACAATTCGAATATTTCTCATCTTGCTCTTTTAACTTCCGAATTGACCGGTCGATTCCTTTTGGGATGGTCGCGTTCGAAAATGAAAAGGTGACGTTCGATTAACGAACGACTGATCTTGATCATCGAACCAGGGATATCAAAGAACTGACCTTTTAGGTCAGTTAAAACTTAAAACTGACCTTAAAGAGTTTCAAACTTACCTATTCTTCCTTAATTATATGCTCGTCAAGTTTTTTCTCCTTGATAAGTTCGATGCAAAAAATTACATCGTTGTCTAGCTTGCGTGTCGAACTTATCAAGGAGAAAAAATTTGATGAACATATAATGTAAATGAAAGGTCAGTTGAAACTTACCTAGGTCAGTTTGAAACTGATCTTAAAGAGTTTGAAACTCCTTAAGGTCAGTTTTAACTGACCTAAAAGGTCAGTTCTTTGATATCCCTGCATCGAACATGTGTTCAGATTCAATCTTATTTGTGTTCATAATTCGATTTAAGAACTGAGATCAACGTCCGATTCTCTTATTTTGACAGTATAACTTTTCGTACAATTGTGGTTCTCAGAGACTTTTCGTACAGTTATTTTTTGTACAAACACTTTGCGTACGGTACTTTTCATACGTTACTTTTCGTACACTCACCTTTCATACATCACGTTTCATACAGAACTTTTTGTACAGTACACTTTTCGTACAAATATTTTTCATATGAACTTTTCGTACAGGTACTTTTCGCATAAATATTTCCAATTTTTTTAAAGTTTATAAGTGGTTTGACGAAAATTAAAAAACTTGAAAAAATCGCAAAAAGTGCCCTTTTTTGGATCACCCTGTAATACATCAACAA
The DNA here is from genome assembly GCA_900406225.1 of Acrobeloides nanus. Taxonomy (NCBI): domain Eukaryota; kingdom Metazoa; phylum Nematoda; class Chromadorea; order Rhabditida; family Cephalobidae; genus Acrobeloides; species Acrobeloides nanus. Next base: position 37,719 of record OZJO01000402.1, read on the forward strand.
CAAAGCAGTAAGGATACTCGTTAGTCGTGGTCGCGCCCAAAAAAACACTGTTAAATGAGCTGTGAAACGTTGTCGCGCCCAAAAAAACACTGTTAAACGTTGTCGAACATTGTTGCGCGACAACGATTTTTCGACAACGCTGTCGAGATTTCTCGAGATTCTCGACAACGTTGTCGAAAAATCGTAAAGTGTTTGCAATTTTCAATGCAAATCATAAAAAACGATGACAACGTTGTCGAAAAATCGTTTTCGCGATCCTAAAATTCGACGACGTTGTCTAGATCCTAAAATGTTTACGTTGTCGAACGAACAACTTTGTCGAAACATGATAACGTTGTCGAAAAAGTATACTCTATATGTGGAACTGATGGTTACAGGGAGGAGATGAAAGGCATCGGCACCGGGTGAAAGGCACCGGCAGGGTGAAAGGCACTGTTGAAAAATCGTTGCCGAGTGACAACGTTTAACAGCGTTTTTTATTGGGCTCGACAACGTTTCACAGCTCATTGAACAGTGTTTTTGGGGCGCAACAACGTCTAATGAACACCCTAAAGACTGAAATAACTCAATTTCAAATTTGCATATTTCTAACAATCATACCCATGAGATTCTTTAAACGCTTTATCGATAACATTTTTGATTTTAAACTGGATCTTTTCTTTATAGGATTTCCAAAACCTAATAACTCGTTCCTGCAACTGTTCAACAAGCTTCATATCCGATCTACTTTTATCGACAAACTTTATAGCGTCATCCCAATTATCAAACTGAGGGATTGGATTATTTTCACCCATTGGTGTCATCGGGCTCCTTTTTGAATCAAGTTTTTGAAAAATTGGTATTGATCCAGCTTCGAGTGCTTCATACAGGCGTAATGATTCTGGGTTGTTTCCCCATGGCGCTAGCGTGAAAGCACTTTCTCTGAGTATGTCGCGATAGTTGACAACATTTATACCATCTTTAGAAGCCCAGTTTGCTTGAACATTTATATAGGCTAAAATTAATATGTTATTTGACGTTTACATACCCGTATTCAGGATTTTGCGAGGGTAATTTTTTCAAAATTGTGAGCAAAATTTTGTTTTAACATTAAATCGGTTTGGGTGGGGCAATACTGTAATTCTATACACGTGTACAGATACCCCCCCCCGAAATTTGGGACTTTCTGCAGGCGAACGCGACCAGCCCGCGGACGAAATAAGTCTCACTCGCAAAATTTGCGGGCGACCCTTCCCCCCCCCCGAAATTCGGGGGGAGGGTGTACACTTGTGATTCGATATGGTTTAGGGGGAGGTCTGAAAGAAAATTTGTCACAATTCAGGAAAAAGGTTATGGTGTTTTCAACTTTTGACGCTTCGTCATGACGCGCGTCATAATGCTGAGCATGTGTGGACACCTTCAGTCTTTTTTCTCGCCTTTATAAATAAAAAATTACAAGAAATGTTAACATTTTTAATTTTATCCACCATTTCTTGACGATTTGATCGAATTGATCCAATAAAGTTTACCATATATTTACGTTGAGATGCTGGCAATAATGAACTTGCTTGTATAGGCCCAAAGCCTGTTTTAGTGCCAAGTGGTACAAAATGAGTATTTCGATATTTCAAAAGATAATCGGCGTTATAATAATTTCGGAAAACATAAGTAGCCAAAGAGTAATAGCTAAATTTAGCATCAGGATCGAATTTATAGTGCAGAGCAGGATTGAACTGATCTGGGGGGTCAGTGCAGGGCAATTCAGAGTATGAATGTTTGGACTGGACAGGCAGGGCAGAGTAGGCATGACAGGGTAGGGCAGAGCTAGGCTGCACTGGGCAGGTAGAGGCAGGGCTGAAGCAGGCTCGAATGGACAGGGCTGTTCACTTTTATCTAAGGTTCAAGTCAGGGCGGGGTGGGCTAGACTGGCAGATCTGAAATGAGCTAGGAGACTATGCAGGAAGGATAGGACATGTAGGTTGGGGTTGGATTGATTGGGCAGGGCAATTCAAGAGTGGGCTGGACTGACAGGGCTGGAGTGGAATAGATTGGGAGGGCAGGGCGTCAGGGGTTGAAGTGTGCTTTACCGGACAGAGCAGTTCAGGACAAGTTGGGTGGTTTAGATATGTAGGGAAGTTATGGAGTGGACTGGTGGGCTGGACCAGAGCAGCACAGGGTATGTAAGGGCTGTTGTGGAAGAAAAGGGCGATCCAGGTATGAAGTGGGGTGAACTGGGCAGGTAAGGGTGGTACAAAAGTTCGTTCACAGCATTTTATATCGAATTAACACAACAAAAACAATGTCCACATTCGACAGAATAGTGTTTGTCGAAAGTGGACATTATTTTTGTTGTGCTAATTCGGTATAAAATGTTGTGGACGAACTTTTGTATCACCCTGTACAAGCCAGGGTATGGCAGCGCGTGAGTATGATGGATAGGGCTGACCTTTCCCTTTTGCAATGAAGAAAGAGAAAGAGAGAGATATATATATAACCAAACGAACCGAATATTTTTAGACATTGTTTCATCACCCATATGAAAAGCACCTTGATTAACTAGTCCATCAAGTTTAGATGGTTCAAAAATACCTTTTTCTGGTTGAAAAAGGTATACATGTAAAGTATCGTTTCTAAGACTAACTTTATCTGCTTGGATTATTTTTATAGGCCTATTTATCTTTTCAAGCAATACATTTATAATCCAATCGTATTCCATAATTCGACCACCTTGATCTACTGGAACAACATTAAAATAGAATGCTATGTTAAGCATTTTCCTTGATCTATTCGAATTTATGTTTAGGCTTTTATCTTCATATATGGAGTTTGTTTCATTTGAGACTAAAGAAGTTGAAGGAATTATTAAAGCCTCATTATCAGGCTTTATTAATGCATCACCATCAATAAAACCATAACTACGATTTAATATCCCACTAATAGCTAAGATAAGGACTAATATTACAATAAATATAGCTAGTAAGGATAAGAAATATTTAATATTGGTAAGAAATTTCTTATTCATATAAAATAGAAAAAAATCAATTCAGAAAAATTTTGTATGTCTCGAAAATGCGCGCAATCAATTCCTCACATAGAAAAACCCCTACACAGCTGGTTTTCCGACAAAAATTCGAATTTTTTACATTTTCGCTTCAATAAATACACCGTTTTCCCTGAATCAGGGTCAGGAAAGTGTTTTCACGCTTCGGGAATGTGCGCAATCAATTCTTTGTACAAATTTACCCCTAATGGGTCTTTTTTAGAAAAAATTTTCCGGTCCAAAAATCATGTAAAAAGTCGCAGACAGTGTTGTCCCGTGTACACATGTGTTGTGTACAGACGATTGAAATCGTTGTAGGAATTGAATTTGAAATTTTTCCTTTATAGATTTGTTAATTTACGATAAAAGAAAATTTTCGCGTCGATGTGTTCAACTCACGAGTACTTGTGAGTACACAGTGTGTGTACTCGTGAGTTGAATCATCGACCCGAAAATTTTCTTTTGTCGTGAATAACAAATCTATAAAGGAAAAAAATTCAAATTCAATTCCTACAAGGATTTCACTCGTCTGTACACAACACATGTGTACATGGGACAAAGACACATGTGTACAAAGGAAACAAATTCCCCCGTTTTACTCCGCTAAAACTAAAGGATTTTATAGAAAAATACTTCAAGGAAGAGGAATGGAGCAAAATACTTTTTTGCATCGTGTAGAGCACATAAAAATACAGGTATTTGCCAAGATCACTTCCCGAAAATCGGCTTTTAATCCTCATATTTTTTCGTTCGCCCGTTTTCATTCACCCCGGGTGATTCACTCGTTTTACTCTGTCCCTTTTTCTCCTGATCCCCAAAGGGTAAAAAATGAAAAAAAAATTTGTCTCCGATTTCGATGATTTTTATGTCAATTGTCTTCTCTTGTCGCCCCTTACACCTTTCGCAATGGCAGTGGGGGTTTAAATCAAGTGTTTCCGAGATCTTCTGGACATACATACACACATTACACGTTTAATGTAGTAGAATATAGCCTGTTTAAAACAAGAGAAATAGTATAAAAAAAGGTTAGATTAATTGACCGGAAACTTTTGATGAAACTCATGACAAATAGATAAGCGCAAAAAGCGATTTGATGCATTTTTTCAGTATTAGTTTTAGCTTCTATGACCTCTAAATGTTACATTTCCAGTCATCGCCTTTTAAAAAAGTGGAATCTTGATTTTTATCTCAACATACTAATTTAGACATTAACATCGGAATATTCTTCATTAACACGGAAAAATTTCGGGATATTCTATTATTTTTAGCTATGCTGAACAACTTTCAAAAAATTTTTTGAAAAAAAATGATTTAATAAAGGCAAAAAAAGTTATCTCGATCGGGGAATCGAACCCTCGGTCTTTTACAGTCAAACACATTATCACTGAACTATGAAGTACAAAATTTTTGCTTTTACAATTCAACTAAGGATCAATAAAAATTTTATACATTTTTTGAAACCAACTTTTTTCAAATTTGTGGTAAATTTGAATCAACTTAAAATCAAGTGCATCGATAGTGCAGCGCCTGCATTCTGACCTTATAGCCATACAGTCCCGGGTTCGATTCCCGTCTGAGCCGAATTTTTTTTTGCATTTTTGTAAAATGAGATTTTTCAACTCTAGAATTAGGAGGAATACTTTTTTCGAATCAGTAATTCTGATTCGAAATATTATGCAAAAGGAGTTTTTGAAAGAATAGAAAAAATTTTCGGATACTTCGCGGTATCCCCTTGTCAGAAATTGAGGTTAGATTATCAATTAAAAAATAAATATAAAAGATTTATTTAGAAAGCATAAAAAATATTTGACTTTTATTCAGTGACGTAGGCATAGAGGTCAAGAGGCCCGCCCCCCTCTTCCCACAACGAAAATAATGAAACAGCTTGTAAAAATTTTGAAAAACTCGAAAAAACACCACCCTCCCTTATGTTTTTTGTCCCAAAATTTTTTTTAAACATAAGGGGAACCAAGGCAAATTTTTGAAAATTTCTTCGGATAGGCTCTCCATAAAAATTTCTGGCTACGTCACTGCTTTTATCACAAACAAAAAATAATCATGGCTAGTTTGTCTTTTGAAGTATGTATCTAATACCAAGTTCTTGTTTCCTTTGCTCAAAAGTTAAGTTCGATTTAGCTGTAAAGTCTATAATTGACTGGTTTGTAATTTCTCTATAATCTAAACAACAATACTGTAGTATTAATATTATTGGATGACCCCATATGTTTTTGCATATCTTTGTCAGAAATGATGACTTACCTGGATAATCCTCATTAATAAAATCGTATCCAACAATAAAGCCATTTTGAAGAATGAGTGGATACAATTCTTCCAATTCTTTAGTCGCCCTAACATAACTATACGCGTCACTAATAAAAACAGCATGTGCATGAATATCATAACATTTCATCAAGTATCCAGATAATATTGGTGGAAAACTTAAATGATATACCATGCCATCAATATCATCAGATTTATTAATATTACTATTGTCTATGTAAGAATGATGCTTCGTCCAGTTCATAAAATTTTTAGCCAAAAACTTAAATTGCTCGTGATAGCCTGTTTGACTAACTAGTGATATTATTACACACCGTTTTTTAACCTTTTTGGCCAGATTATTACAAGTTCTTGCCAGAGAATAAACAGAGTAATCACGATTTGGACCAAGCTCAATTATTCTAAACAAGATAAGAAATACAATTAAACGACCATTCCTGTGCTCGACTTATCAACCGACAAGTGGCGCAAAGTTTTCAATTGGGGAGGGGGTTGTCGCAAACACACAAAAATAAAGGCAACTAAAGATTTTATTGGTCTTAAATAATAAACAATAATAAGAAAATGTTAAAAGACATAACCATACGTGGGCGTAAAAATAGTTTAAAAAAATAGCACAGTCAAAGATGGAAATTGATGGCCTGGTTGTTTATTCAATACTGGTGTTACAATACAACAAAGTATAGGTACATTTGGGCATTCGGAACACAGCGGCTACATTGGATCACAGGTTGTAGCTCCGCTCCTTCTCACTCCCCGAGACTGAGCTATCCCAAACCTTTATAACAACCGTACTGCAACCTCAACGCAAGTTGCAGCACACTTGTCTCAAGCTTCTTTTTAGTTATCTCAACCTTCGAGATCTTTTCCTGCTTGAGGTGATGCGGCATACCGCCCCTTTTGCCTATTTCGAGTTTGCTCTCTCGTTTTTGTAGCTTCGAAACTTTTTGGCTGTTTTCGTGGACCTGTTTATCATTTCGAAGACGGACTTTACTCGCCCTGCGTCATTGGATCCAAAAATGGAGCAGAATGAGGCAAGGAGAATGAGCCAACTTCACTTTTTTCCTCGAATGATCGAATCATCCGATTACTCAAGAAAAACATAAACAGTCTCTTTTCCTTACAAGACACTCAACTATACAAATGCGAAAAATAGGAACTTGCATGAACTACCTTTATCTTATAGCACAAACATTACATTTTCGTGAACGTAAAATTTACACGCGCATGAAAAATTAAAAATCAATTTTGTAATTTTTTCAGTGGAATACTCCTATGATTTTGGTATCAAAAATCTTAGAATTCTTTATTAATTTTTTCGAATTTGAAGGGAGAAGCTTCTCCCCGCCCCTTCTTTGCGCCACTGCGACCGACCGACATACCAAAACAATTTAAATTTTTCACCTAATAACATTATCGGTGGGATATTCTTGTATTATTTGACTAAAAGTGTTATTGAAAAAATTGTCTATATCTTTAAATTTCTGGGAATCAAATTCATTATCCACATAATTAACGGTATTATAATTTGTTTCAATTGATAAAAATTGATTTTTGAACGTATTCCAGTCTCTGCGCTAAAAAATTCAATAGAAAATATAAATTTATAAACTGGACACCGAGCGCCTATGGCGATCTCGATCGCCAATCCCAAGCGGAGCTTCCGAGCGTCGCTCCCGAGCTGTTTCCCAGACTATCGTTCCCGAGCGGCGCCACCAATTTTAAATTTTATAATCGTCGATAAATCGTTTCAATTATATTAGGTTGGAAAGTAAGTTTTAAGACTCGTATTAAAAATCAAAAATTTTCGGTTGCAAACGAAAAATATTTGTATACAGTTTTCTNCGATCTCCAGTCTCTGCGCTTTTTTAGCAAAATGAAAAAAAATCGAATCATTATTCGCGGACTACTGAAATTTGAGTTTGAGCTGGGTCACAGAGCAAAAGAGACCATGGACAACATCAACCGAGCCAAAGGGAATGGAATTAAAAATAAGCTGTCTAAAGCGACAGCTTATTTGTGGTACTCGAAGTTCCGAAGCAACAAAATGGATATTGAAGACAAAAAAAGGTCCGGACGCCCTCGGGAAGTCGACCGAGTCGCTGTCGTCAACGATGTCGAAGCCCATCCGTCGATGACTACCGTATGTTGGCCGAAGATTTTGAATGCAGCCATATGGAAATCGTAAAAATATTGCATGACGCAGGTTAGTCTTTTGATTTAAGGCGAGGTGGACCCTTTTTTTCAGTCAAAAAATGGCTCAAAAGTCGTTGGGTTCCAAAAGAGCTCACAGAAGCCCAAAAACGGAAACGCGTGGAAATTGCACCCAGGCTGCTTCGCAGACACCGCCGTTCGCCCATCTGGAGCACCCGTCGTACAGCCCGGACCTTTCCTCAAGCGACTTCTACCTATTCCGATAGTTGGAACACTGGTTGCGAGGAAAAAAGTTCAGAACGATCGGAGAAATGCACCAATCTCTTACTGAATTCTTTGATTCTAAGGACCGAGAATGGTACCGCCGTGGGATCTACCAATGCGAAGAACAATGGAAAAGTGGTAGAATCTGGCGGAGGATACTTTGATTATTAGTTATTTATTGTTTTGTTCATTTTTTGTTCAATAAAATTTTGATTTTTAATACGAGTCTTAAAACTTAGTTTCCAACCTAATAAATATGAGTCTAGGAACAAGAACGGAACGACAATTTTGCTTGTAATTCCCTTCAACGTTCCGTTCTTGTCATCCCATTTTGGTGTCCCGTTCTTGTTCGTCCCGTTATTGTTTATGCCGTTTTCACGCTTCAGGAGAGCGTGCAATCGATTCCTCGCATCAAATTACCTATATACGGGTCATTTTTAGAAAAAATTTTCATGCCCAAAGTTCATGAAAAAATCACGAAAATTTCACTTTTTTGGGACACCCTGTATATAAGAAGATTATAAAAAAATAAACAGACAATTCTCTAAAATTTTACTTTGGCCATACATAATTTCTTTGCTATGTCCTTATATAAAAGCATTTGCTTTAAATTTATTAAAAGAGTATCAATAATGGTAATAACATAGCTGAATAGTAAAATGATAGAAATCGAGAATACGCTTATGCGAAAATAAAAATTTACATTCATGACACTTTTTACAATTATGTAAAATAATAATAAAAATAGCCAAATTTCCAATGAACTTTTTAATTTGCAGATCCCCGACTTTGTAGAAAGAAGAGATATGATAATATCTAGTTTCGTAAAAAATCATGTCAAGGTAAAAATTAGAAGATGACAAGTAAGATTAACTTCATATTTTTTATAACTAAAAAATTCCGCCGCCAATGGGAAAAAAGTCCGGGGCGATGGTCAAGTGGTCCAAGGCGCGACCGTCCGATCTAGCAGGTTAGGTCCGCAGGTTCAATCCCGCTAGGGCAAAATTTTGAAAAAATTTTTGCTTCATTGTTTGTTTTTGCTCCATTGTGTAAAAGAAATTTTTTTGAAAATCAAAATTTTGCCCTAGTGGGATCGAACCTGCGTTCCAACGTTGTTTAACTTGCCAGATCGGATGGGCAGCGACTTGGACCACTTGGCCATCGCCTCCGAACTTTTTTCCCATTGGCGGCGAAAATAGACTTTAGATGTTTTTGTTATAATATACAGACAAAACTTCATACGCAATTTCTCGACAACGTTAACGTTTCAGAATGTACTGTAAAATCAAAAATGCTCCATTGGTCTATGAATTTTCATCATATCAACAATTAATGTTTTGTTGGCAAATAATTTCAAATAAACTTCTTTATTTGTATTTGCTAATTCTTATTTTTGGTCTAATGTTATTCTTACAGTAAGATTTTAAAAAAATTATGCGCAGACCACCCGCCTGGGTGGATCTTCAATTCTCACACATGCACAGCGTACCTCAATTCTCACAAACGCACGGCGTACCAAAATTCCGAAAAGGTGTTGGTAAGGGTCAAAATAAAAAATGTCATCAATCGACTCAGCTTATCGAGCGCTTCAAAACGATGAAGGTTTTGTGCTTTTTATCCATGGCCGAGTAGCTAAAGTGACAGATTTGCAGTTTATAGGTCACGGGTTCGAATCTCGCTTCAAAATTAAAGTTGTCTAAATTCTATGAAAATTTTTGCATATTCATATTTTGGCCCTAAAACGTTTGCTATCACTTTTTTATAATTGCTGAATCTGTATAATAAGGTAGGCTTTAACAAAGTCATTTGAGTCAAAAGTGGTAGAAAAAATTCGAAAAAGAGGAATTTTTGAAAAAAGTTATATATTTTACTTTGTTTATTTCGATTCGACCCTTTGCGGTCAGAATCAAAAAATTCTTTCAGATTCGAGTTTCCCATGTCGATAAACCCCCATCAGACGTTTTGGAGAGCTTAAAAAAGTAATATGTATTATTACTTTTACTCCAAGGATTGGTGTTGATCGTCTTCTATCATCGTCCTCTACATCTTTTGTTTTAGCTTTGAGAGTTTAAATCAAACGTTTCCGAGATCATCCGGACAAATATTACACGTTTAAAGTAGTAGGAATAATTTTTAGTTTGTATCCTCTTAATATGCATTATAATTCAATAAATATTCAACCAAGTGTGTCGAAAATTTTGCAACAAAGAAAAATTTTGACTAACAAAAATGAACAAGTAAATTGTTTAACCCATGACAGTGGCGTAGGTAGAAATTTTTGAAACTTATAGCAATTTTTAAAGGGGGAGACCCATTTATACACTAAAATCCAGATTTGTTTAAAAACGGAGTTTTATGGTGTATACAGGGTAAAAATAGCTGAAAAATTGATTCCGCGCATTCCTAAATTGTGAAAACGCTTCCTTGACCCTGATTCAGGAAAGGAATCGGTGTATTGAAGCGAAATCAAACATCTTCGAATTTTTATGAAAAAACCTAAGAATCGACGGTTTTCTCGTAAAAATACGAAGATGTTTGATTTTCGCTTCAATACACCGATTCCTTCCCTGAATCAGGGCCAAGGAAGTGTTTTCACAATTTGAGAGTCTATAATGCGATAGGCTGCCTACACCCCTACCCATGACAAGAAAAAAGAAAACTTAAACATATTTAGCAATATTATGCGATTTTGTCCAGTAGTACAAATATGTGGTATATGTTTCCGTTGCCAATTGTTGTACTGTGTTGGGAAAAATTAGGCGTAAAGTCGATTATTATTATAATCGGATCAGAAGAGGGATTAAATGCTATACCTGCGTATGCTTATATGTTAAGGGTATTAAAATACCTAGGAGTAAGTATAAAGACATGATCTGAGACTCAGATGATCCGTACCTATTTTTATTTGGCATTCTGGGTCCTTGCCTACCTAACAAACTGACAATTGTAAGTCCAGGGTTCTGAATCCATAATATCCGGGACCCGGACTCATTGGGTCCTTGACAAATCATATTTTGGGAATTTCGTTCCTACCCCGAAAAAATCTTGAGTTTACATATTGGGTTGTTCGGAAAGTATCTCATCTAGCTATTCTACTAAATCTCGATTCAAAAATCCGTTTTCGGCAAAAAAATTTTTCAGTATTAGGTAAGAGTGTATGCTGAATACGATCCAGTCAGTCTTTTTCAAAATAAGTCACGTTTTCGTGTCAATATTCAGACTTTTTCAAAAAATTGGGCTTACAAAGATGTGTCCTTATTTTAAACTGTTGACATTTGGCTATAGAAGTCGAATTTTGTTCAAACTTTCGAAATCCTAGGGTTTTTCTAGGCGCTAAATAAGAATCTGCCGTTATTTTTTGTCCCAGACCTCATATACACGGTTAAAAATCACTTACAAAGAACATAGCCTTTTTATGATTTACCCGTAGGGGTCCCTTCCAGTGATCAAAATCAAGAACCCTGAAAATGCTTCCCTTACCCTTTCCAGATAAAAAATGCGGAAAATGACAATTTTCGCGTCGAAAATCCTATTTTTTCCTGAATCAGGGAAGCATTTTCAGGGCTCGGGATTGCATACAATCAATTCCCCCGCATAAAATTACCTCTAGAGGGGTCATTTTTAGAAAAATAAGTTTCCGGGTTCCAAAAAATAAAAAAAGCCACATTTTTTATCAGTGTTATCCGCCTCTAAAATATTTATTTAGGCCAACATAGTGTTTTTACAAACATCATCGAAAATAGTTCACGAATCTTCACTCGCACAGGTTTTGTTATTTTGTTTTTTTACACTTCTAGTTTCTAGATAAGCCGCCTTTATGCTGCAATGTTACCTTTTATATCCAAATTTGAAAATCACTCAATTTTTATAACCGCTGATGCTGATATGCTAACATTTAACTTAAGTCAGCACATACCAAATATTAAAAATGGAGAACGCCTCAAAATTTATAACTCTAGATGTTGTGCATATTTTAATATTCCCAGAAAGAGACTAAAAGTGAGACATTTTCGGATAAATTCTATTGCTGCTTCTATTGAGACGTGGAGAGAAATTATGGGTAAAATATTTTTATCTAAATATTTTTCCTATCTGCTGCTAAGAGGTGGAAAAAAAGGAAATTACCGACCCTCGGCTAGGCTCGATATCCTAAGTATGGTGGGCTAGTGGTCACTGGGCTTTTTCTTGGAAGACAATTTATTATGCCTGTATCCATTTAAATAGAACCTAGTGTACAGGTAGTTGAAAATGGCGAGTAACACCATAACGAAATAAGGTATCTATCAGGGATGTAAACGTACTGCATGTAGTACACGTGTAATACGTGTAGTATACATGCACTACATGTAGTACACGTGTACTGCGTGTAGTACATGTGTACTACGTGTAGTACACGTGTAATACGGGTAGTATACGTGTACTGCGTGTAGTACACGTGTAATACGTGTAGTATACATGCACTACATGTAATACACGTGTAATACGTGTAGTATACGTCTGGGAAAATTTTAACGTGTACGTGTAGTACACGTATACGAGTGGAAAAATTTTAACGTGTGGTACACGTGTAATACGTGTAGTATACAGGTTGTTTTTTTGATTGCTCCCACATTTCAAAATGGCGCCAAAAATCGAGTTTAAATCCGTTTCCGTCGCCTGATGGCTCATTCGATAGCCCTAATAATGGGGTTTTTTTACGATAAAAAAATATTGCGAAAAAATTTTATTTTCGATTTTTTAACCCAAAAATAGTGAAAAATAGGTTTTAAAAATTGGTACCCTATTTCAAAAATTCACCAAAAATCAAGTTTCAATCCAATTCAGTCGCTCAATACATCATTCGAAAGCCCTAATCACGGGATTTTTTTAGAAAAAAAAATTATTGAAAAAAAAATTTTTTCAATTTTTTAGCTCAAAATTAGTGACAGAGATTTTCACCATTTTTACCCCCTTTTTGACAGAGATTTTCACCATTTTTACCCCTTTTTGGGGCAAAAATTCGAAAAAAATTTTTTTTTTTCAATATTTTTATTTGTATGATAAATCCGGTGATTAGGGCTATCGATTGAGCTATTGATCACCAGAATTGAATCTAAACTCGATTTCTGACGAATTTTTATAATGTGGGAGCTATTAAAAGAACAGAGATTTTCACCATGTTTACCCCTTTTTTGGGGTAAAAATTCGAAAAAAATTTTTTTTTCAATATTTTTATTTGTATGATAAATCCCGTGATTAGGGCTATCGATTGAGCTATTGATCATCAGAATTGGATTTAAACTCGATTTCTGACGAATTTTTAAAATGTTGGAGCTATTAAACAAACAGTAAACATGGTGAAAATTTCTGTCACTAGTTTTGAGCTAAAAAATTGAAAAAATTTTTTTTTTCAATAATTTTTTTTTCTAAATAAATCCCGTGATTGGGGCTTTCGAATTAGCTATTGGGCGACTGAATTAGATTGAAACTTGATTTTTGGTAAATTTTTGAAATAGGGTACCAATTTTTAAAACCTATTTTTCCCTATTTTTCACCATTTTTGGGTTAAAAAATCAAAAATAAAATTTTTTCGCAATATTTTTTTATCGTAAAAAAACCCCGTTATTAGGGCTATCGAATGAGCCATCAGGCGACGGAAACGGATTTAAACTCGATTTTTGGCGCCATTTTGAAATGTGGGAGCAATCAAAAAAACAACCTGTATATGCAATATATGTAGTACACGTGTACTACGTGTAGTACGCGTAGAGAAGTGACAAAATTTTAACGTGTACATGTAGTACACGTACACGAGTGGCAAAATTTAACTTGTACGTGTACTACATGTACACGTTTTCGCCCTACCAATCGTATATGTGTACACGTTTAATTGATCAAACCCGAACGTATAGTAATAGTTTCAACGAGTACGTTTCAAATATATACTACACGTACACATTTGATGGGGCCTGTACATGTAGTACATGTAAACGAATGGCAAAATTTTAACGTGTACTATACGTACACGATAGATTGTGTACGTGTATTACACGTACACATTAAAAATTGTCATTCTTGTACGTGTAATACACATACACGAAAACCGTATAAGTTTACATCTCTGGTATCCACATAATGATGCAGCTCTTTCGTTCTTCCTTCGAAAAAGTGCAAGTAGGCATGCAAGGCCAAGACTCGAAGGGGCCGTCCGACCAGGCCTGATCTGGACCAGTTGAGCAAAGACTCGAAGGGTCGAACGGGATCCGTTCTGGGCCGACCGGGTCGAGGCCAAAAGGGTATAAAATGAGAGTTTGGCATCGGCCTTGCCTGATTCAGGCTGACTCTTACCCTCTGTTTTCACATAGACTGCTGCCAAAAAACTAACTTAAAATTTTAGAAATCGAAAATATAAAAAATGGGGATCACCTATCACAAGTACTTATTGACGAATTTGGAAAGAAATTTTTCAGAAGTCCTCGAAAAAAAGGAACCGTCCTATGGAATGCCGATGAAATTTTAATCAGTTATAAGATCCATAAATGGATGAAGGAAAAGTATTTTTTAGCTAAAATTTTAAAAAAATTTCTTTTTAGTCATAATAACACTCAAGTTGGAGCATATTACAAAAGATTGAACAGGATTGAGCGCTCTCTATGGTCACAATATAATTTTTCAACAATAGACTTAAAAAATTACGATGATGCTCATTTGCTCTACGATACTCATTTGGACCACAATTGGGCACTGCTGCGACCTTTATTGAAGCAAATTTTTTCTGAAAATATAGAAATCCTGCACTTCTTGGATACTTATCAAAGAAATGTTCGAGATTTATATATTCAAAAATATCTTACTTTTGGAACCTGTTAAAAGGATTAATTTAGATAATTAAAGGACCAGTCCACTCGGAAAAAAGTTGCCATAATTTGCATATATTCGAAAAGTTCATGAAAAATGGAGCATTTTTTGTTTTTACAGCTCCCTCTGAATCGTTGTAGTTTTTGAGATAATTGCGTGTGAAGTTTTGTCTGTGCATTACAACGAAAACATTTGTTTTCAAATTCCTGATTCAATCAAATTTGTTTATTGACAAGAAAATAATTTGAATTTCTTGAGCATTTAGGAAAAAATAAATATAGCATTTTTATCAGCTCAATGAGACGAATAAAATGACACCAAAATTATTCAATTCGAAAATCATTTTGTGTTATTGAAACGAAAATATTTGAAATTTCTAGCAAATTTTCGTCTCAATAACTCAAAATGATTTTCAAATTGAAGATGTCATTTTATTCGTCTCATTGAGCTGAGAAAAATACTATATTTACTTTTTCCTAGATGCTCAAGAAATTCAAATTATTTTCTTGTCAATAAATAAATTTTGATTGAATCAGGAATTTGAAATAAATGTTTTCGTTGTAATACACAGATGAAACTTCATACGCACTTATCTCAAAAACTACAACGATTCAAAGGATGCCGTAAAAACAAAAAATGCTCCATTTTTCATAAACTTTCCGAATATATACAAATTATGGCAACTTTTTTCTTGAGTGACTGGTCTTTTAAAATAAATTTTGAAAATTTCGTACAATTTTATTTTTTTAAATTGTTTACAACATTAAAATCAAGGTTAAAATTTCAGTAGAGATGCAAAAAAAGAGTATGTCTTTTGACCTTAATTGAAAGGCAGAATTCAAAAGCCATGTTTCTAGTCTTAGATTTGACAAGATAAGGAGTCGTCTACATATTACGTGATCAGTTAGGGGGGTCCAGCAAAAGCTTAGGAGCTACTACACAATAGGGGAGGCCATCTATGTGAAAAAATTTTCGAAAATTTTTTCTGGAAATGACTTCTCTAGAGGTAAAAACATGCGGGGAATCAGACATTTTAAAGCAAAAAACGCTTTCTTGATTCAGGGAAGATGTATTGTGCATTGAAGCGAAAAGTCGAAAAATGCGATTTTTACCTAAAAACGACCCCTTTTGGGGTAAAAATGTACGGGAAATCCGAATTTGACATTTATCAAATTCCTCGGATTCAGAAAAGCTGTATATCAAGAACTTTTCGCTCCCTTGGCGAGTAATTTTGCCCCCCCCCTTTTTGTATTTGTACGAAAAGTACCTGTACGAAAAGTTCGTACGAAAAATATTTGTACGAAAAGTACCGTACGAAAACTAATTGTACGAAAAGTCCGTACGAAAAGTACTTATACGAAAAGTACCTGTACGAAAAATACCGTACGAAAACAATTGTACGAAAAGTGATACTGCCAAAAATCGCATTTTTGCGACTTTTCGCTTAAATACACAGGCATTCCCTGAATCAGGGAAGCATTTTTCGCTTTGAAAATGTCAAATTCGGATTTCCATGCATGTTTTTACCCCTAGAGGGATCATTTCCCGAAAAATTTTTCGAAAAAATGTTCACTTGGGTGGTCCTCCCTATTGTGTAGTAGCTTCTTAATATCTTTTGCTTTTTTTCAAATTTTTCAAGTTACTAATTTGTAGCAAACCGACCCTGTAGAAATTTTTTTATGATAAATCTATTGCGCGCATTGCTGATTATTGAAAATGTTTCCCTAACTCTGAATTTCTATGTTTTCGCTTTATCATACCATCATTTTTTCGAATTCTGGGTCATGTAAGAGGTTAAAAGGTTGTAAATGCGCGTCATCGAATTGGCATTGAAAAACACTCTTATTTTGCTAAAAATGGAAGAAAGAATCTCACAAAAATCTTCTTTTTCCAAAAATTATAAAAATTTAGTATAGGGTGTCTCAGCTAAGTGTTTACACCACTAATTTGTCAGTATCTCTTGAGCTCCGTCGAATTTTTCGATGCGATCTTTTTTAAAAGTTGGGTAGGCTAAATGTACATCAAATGAGTTGACTTTCGCCAGTACTAAAGATTTAAATAAAATCTGATTGATAGTCTTTTTTACAATAAAAACCTTAACCATGCGATATATTATGTATGGTGTTCTAATACTCCTTTTCACCGACAAATTTATATGGTAGGTTTTTTAAATTAAATAATCAGGTGACCGAGCACCATCGGAGCTCTTTATTTTGTTAAAGAGCGTAAGTTCGAATCGTTACATTAGCCGAACCTTTACTGTAAGTACGGCTCGTCAGGACTGAAAAATTTGCAAGTAGACCGTCAAAATGTCTAATTTTCAAAAAGTTCTTTCATAAACCCCTTCTGAGATTTTTCAGCAGGGGGTTTGTGAAGAAACTTTTTGAAAATTCGACGCTTTGACGGTCCAACTTGAACTCAATTTTTATGCGAATTTCAAATTCTGGCCGCTCCGTGGCTCCCTTTTTTCGCTCTGGGTACGACTCGGCTTTCGTTCTCGCACAAAGTACGATCAGTACAGCTCGGCCTTCGTCTCATTCCGGGTACGGCTCGATCTTCATTTTCAAAAAATTCACATTTAGGTTTATTTATTACAAAACATATGGCAAAGCTGCATTCATTATGATATCTCCTCTCATGAGCACCAAATTTGTTCTTCTAAATTACAATAAAGATAAAATATGCAAGTCTAGGCCAGTGGAAATGAGTATGGAGAACGAATCAAATAGTTTTGTAAGATACATTGCTATACATACATGGGCAAGGTGGGGAACGTAAGTGTCCACCAAAGATCAATGAGGGGTTAGGGGAACCTTTCACATAGCTGATATCAGCTGGCAAAGTGAGAAGACTCTAATTTGTATCCAGTGAAGAAGTGGGGCAGGCTCCATCCCTTGCTCATGTATCTTACTACTATAAACGTGTGATGCTTGTCTGTCTGTGTGTCCAGACGGTCTCTGGATCGTTAGATTTAAACTCTTAGCGCTAAAACAAAAGTTGTAGGGGACAATGATAGAAGACGATTGACACCAAAATCATCGAAGGGCCAGTCCATGCCAACACGACCACAAAGGGATGCATGTAAGTGGGAAAATCAAGCTCAGTACATATTGAGCTTGCGACCACTTAGGGTCATAGGCGTAGCCAGGATTTTCTGACAGAAGGGGGGGGGCTAATCGAGTTTATGCACGTATGATAACACCCCTCCCCTTCCAAAGAAATTAAAAGTTACTTTTTTCTAAGATTGTATGCGTTTTAGAAATATTACGCTGTACTAGCAACAGATCAAAATATGGATTACCTATTTTTACTGCCAATAACAGCGCTTACTTGGAAAAGAATTGGCATACGAAGCATGGTATTTCTTGCTGGGTCTTATGAAGATTATGCAAGATATGCGGATAAACGGTACATTGTTGAAACACTAATGCAGATTGGGGTAAGAAGTTTTGGTTTTTTGCTATAAATTATGCAAATTTTAGGCACATATTACATATGTGGATTCAAAGAAGTTATCTTGGACGACAATTGCTCAAGTAATATTATCATACGCGTCATCAGACGACTTCTCTCTCAAAAAAAAAATTTTGGAGCACCCTCCCCAAAAAATCGGAAAGCTTCCGTCCCCCTCCAAAAAAATTTAGAGAGCTCTGAATTTGGTATACTTTAAATGATTATAAAACTCTGACATAATAAGATAAAATATTATGTTATCTACAAGATGTTTCAAAAAAGTGAAAATTTCGTGATTTTTTCATGAATTTTGGACCCAAACATTTTTTCTAAAAATGACCTGTATAGGGGTAATTTGATGCGGGGAATCGATTGCGCGCACTCTCGAACACAGTTGCATAACCCCGGTAAAATTCGACCGGGGAATAGGTCATGGGGCGGAAGGGGGGTAGGTCATCGGTCCCCGGCGCCGGGAACCGATTTTTTTAGATCTAAAAAAAGGTCGCCAAACTGCGGAGGGGGTGGGTCATAAAAACAAAAAATTTTGGACCGGGGTCTGTGCAACTGTGCTCCTGAAGCGTGAAAACGCTTCCTTGACCCTGATTCAGGGTAGCGTGTTGAAGCAAAATCGACTTTTCTATCGATTGCACGTGCTGCAAAAAGTGTTTAAATTTTAGAATCAAGGCCAAGGAAGCATTTTCACACTTCGGGAGTGCTCGCAATCGATTCCCCGCATCAAATTACCTCTATAAAGTTCATTTTTAGAAAAAAATTCGAGTTCAAAATTCATGAAAAAATCACGAAAATTCCACTTTTCTGGAACGCCCTGTAAAAACTTTTCAGACCTCTAGATTGTATGCCGCTGGCTTTCCAATCGCAGATACGCTAGATCCAGACAACACAATTTTGATTACAGCTGATGCCGACATGTTTACATTCAATTTGAAACCACATCTTCCAGATTTTTCCAGGGGTCAAAAAATTCGTACTTATCCCCCCGATTGCTGCCCACCTATTCCAACTCCAAAAGGTGATAGAAAGATTAAACATTATGCTATCAACACAATAGCAATGTCTGTGGGTACTTGGCGTGAAGTGATGGGTAGTTTTTGTTTATACTTTAACAAATAGTAATACTATAAAGTTATAGGTTTTAACAGATCTAGTTTTCTCAATGGAGATGACTTGGTTAAAAAGCTGTTTGAAGAATTAGGGGAAGATTATTTTATCAATCCTCCTTTGATGGCTTCACCGTTATGGTTTGCTGATCAAAGGATTATTAGTTATAGACTTGAGCAGTGGATTTTAAAAAGGTATAGACAGTTTCAGCGGCAAGTTCAAAAGTTTCAAAGCACATAGTCAAGTGGTGAGGAAGACAGTTCTGAGCTCGTTCTGAAGAGGTGGGTTCGATCCCGCTCAGATGTTTTCTTTTTGCATAGTTCAAAATGAATGAAAATCTTTTTTCAAAAATTAATGAAAATCCTCTTAGGTATTTTTATGTGAGAAACACAATGGTGATATTATTTTTCCATAAAAAAATATGAGGGGGTTGTTTCAAAAAGTTCCGAGGAGGAGATGAGGAAGGGGTGTGTTTTTTTAGAGAGGGAGGGTGGAGTAGGGTTTATTTTTTCGGGTAAAGCGTTTTTGTTCATTTTTAGGATTGTGTCTAGTGTGTAGTCTATGAGATCAGCCATAATCTAATTTTTTTAGCTCCAAGAACAAAAAAGCATTCAACGAATATGACAAACAACCGATTCGCCTAGATTTTCAACTCACTAACTCTTGGTACAAAATGAATTTTGCAGATCTAGACATTTCCAAATATGACGATGCCACATTACCCCGTGGAAGTTTACAAGAAAAATATTCATGGGATAGATTTTATGAGTTTATACAAGCCATATTTTGTGATGATACTGCAACTGCGGCTTTTATTTTAAATTATA
Organism: Acrobeloides nanus; assembly: GCA_900406225.1. Lineage (NCBI taxonomy): Eukaryota > Metazoa > Nematoda > Chromadorea > Rhabditida > Cephalobidae > Acrobeloides > Acrobeloides nanus. The sequence continues at coordinate 57,672 of OZJO01000402.1, forward strand.
AAAAAAATCTGGACAGAATTTCAGAATCTCTATCAGCTATTAAACCTCTTTTTGGATAAATTTATAAAATTCAAAATAAAAATTTTTTAAATTTGAGTAGCCATCAAATCAAGTAAAGCAATTACAGTGTGACATGAAAAAGTTGCCCCTATCATTAATTTTTATACTGATTTTTGGTACTACTAACAAGGGACACTCACGAGGTGTAAGTCCCAGTTTTTTATAATTTTCACGTGGAAAGATAGTAGAGGCCAATATAAGG
>OZJO01000404.1:0-12179 GCA_900406225.1 Acrobeloides nanus
TTGCCAAAAAATGAGTTGTTTTACCGTTTTGGGCTATGGCCAACAATTTCTGATCATTTTAGACCAATTTTGAAAAACTTTATTTTTGGGTCCAGATTCAGAGCAAAAATGGTAGATTTTTAAGGCGTTAACATATTCGCTCAAAAATGATCAGAAATTGTTGGCCATAGCCCAAAACGGTAAAAAAAACTCATTTTTTGGCAAAAAGAAATAAGTTAACATAGGTTTTGGGATTTTGCTACGCTAAAAATATCGAAAAATCACCATTTTTCAAGAATAAATTAGCTTTAACTCAACAAATTTCTGTACTAACATACCAAACCCAATATACCACAATGTTCTTGGGAGTTTGAACTACAAATTTTTCAATAACTGTCCTTGACGAAAATCTCCGTAACCGGGTCAAAAATGCTGATCTTTGCCAAAAACCCGGTCGAAAAATCGAGGCATGCTCAAAGATTTGAGTTTAGCTTTGTATTGAAGCGAAAACTTGCTATAGATATCTATATAAAGTTGTAGCGCAGATCACCAGCTTTCCCGTGAGTGGTCAACGAACTCTCAATTCAATTCCTACAAGGAATCATGAGCCTAACAAGAAAAATGATGGTTTCGGTAAATGAGCTTCAGTAATTCGAATTTTTGACTAGATAAAACAATTTTTAAATTTTTTTTCTTTGTATGCATCTGAAAGAGCATCGAAAAATACACTAGAATATACACCTCTCCGAGGCGGGCTTGGGAGTGTTAAAGATAAAAGAACCTTAAAAGTGAGGAGCTAAGACATTGCATTATTCTCATTTCTTGTTCCATTTAGGTGTCTAATTCTAGTGGAAGAAATGGGTTCATAATTAAATAGTCGAAGAAGCAAAACGCGTGAAAAAAGTAAGAGTGAAAAACCAAAAATGTGAAAAAAGTAATAGTGCCATTTTTTCGCCTTGGTCCTTCCCCCAAGGGGTAAAAAATTCCGATTTCGATGTTTTTGTGCCAATCGCCTTCTCTCAGCGTCCTACAATTTTTGCAATGGCGCTCCGGGTTTAAATCAAACGTTCTCAAGAACGTCTGTACACACAGACAGACAAACATCACACGTTTATAGTAGTAGGATAAAAGTTACTGTTGGTGCGTGTACCTTACAAATTAATCATGCACATGCAATTTTTATTTCGTATACCTACCATTGACCATAATCCATCCAACATGTGCAATTACCGCAAGGATTGTTGGAAGGCGAACGTGTTGCATGAGAATACAGATTCCAGCTGCAACACACATTTCGAAACATACTAAGACAGCCTGAATTGTCATCAATTTTTGAAGATTGGAAACAGTTTCAGCTTGGTAGAAGCGATATTTGACGTACATGAAGACGATTAAAGCGAAATAACTTCCACTCATGAGAATCATTGTAAGGGAATTATGGAAAATGTGGAAATGGCTGGTTAGCTATAAAAAACCAAAATCTTTAAAAGGCATTTTTTACCACAAAAAATCGCATTTTTGGCAAAAAATAATCATTTTTGTTTAAAAAATGTCAATTAACAAGCTTACCGGTGTGGGGTAGCGCAAATCCTCAACCAACTCAAATGGGTTAAAAAACCAAGCATGCAACTTTATACTATACAATGCTGGCTTCTCAAACAAAGCACACCAAATCAGCTCCAGCACTGGGATTGCAAGCCAAACATAGATTCTCCATCCACCATATAACTTTTCGGCGAATTTTGGAAAGCAAAGTTCAAACAATCGATTGAATGCCAAAAAGATGCAAGTCATGCATCCGCTGTACCAACAAGCTAAAAAGCCACATTTTAAAAGTTCTTCAAATAGGCTCTAGGACTTTTCACAGCGATATAAAAAATAGCGGGCGGATTTTTCACAACGATCGATTTTCTCCATTTTCCCATGGTCAAAATAAAAAAATTCCTTCATATTCGTATTCCCCATAATGAGAAACATGAATTTGAAACACGAGTGTTGGATGAATTCAAGGGGTTAAAAAATTGAATTTAAAAAATTTTTCCAGCTGATTTTTTGTATCTAGGGGTTTTCGATATGGGGAACTCGAATATGACGGAATTTTTTACTTTTGATCACGAGAAAGTGGAGAAAATCGACCGTTGTGGAAGTTCCTAGAGCCCAACGTGCAAAAAATTTTGACTCCGGCGGGAATCAAACCTAAGTAGAGAAAATCGATCGTTGTGAAAAGTAGGGTTGCATTTTTGACCGGTCAATTGACCAATCAGCAAAAGGTCATTTCACTAAGTTTTTGCTCTTTGATAAGTTCGACAGAAAAGCCAGACACAAAGAACTTTTTTTTGACGAATTGAAATGACCTTTTGCTGATTCGGACAAAAAAAAAAGAATTTGACCGTCAATTGACGTCAAAGCGGTCAATTGACATTTGACCGATCCGGTCAATTGATCGCGATGCAACCCTAGTGAAAAGTCCGTTGCGAAAAGTCCTAGAGCCTTCAAATAAATTCTACAACCTATGCCAATGCAACCAACAGTATAGTAAAGATTCACGTTGTTACAAAAATGTTCACCGGTTGCACATTGAATGCCACTAATAACAGAGTTGAATGGAAGCTCAATCATGTCGATAATGGCGATGAGAAACATGAATTTGAAACACGAGTGTTGGATGAATTCAGGCTTTAGCATAGCAATTATAAATGGGATGTAAACTATCTAAAATATCGGAGAGGAAAATTAGGATTGTAATTTTTGATTTTGGTATTTGTATAGGTGGATGAGGAGAGGAAAGAAGAAGCTGAGGTCTTGCTAATTCAAAGATTCACCTCACAAATAATACCCATGGAAGAGTATATTATACCCAATGGAATATTTGGCTCTCCTTCAGCATTCCACTCTTGTGGAGTTTTTCGAGAGCAGTTGTAGAGAATTTTCCATTCATCATGATTAAACCAAAACATCCATAAACCCATTTCGACTTTAGCTTTTGGTGATAATAAAACAAGTTAGCAGCAAGCTACTATAAAAAAAGAATAAAACTCGGATTTTTGACAAAGAATGGCATTTTTTACCCAGAAGCGGGGCTTTTTGCCCAGAACAGTTCCTGAATAAAATGTAGCCCAGAATCCCAGGAAAATTTTGGTATATTAGGTTTGGATGTTTGGTGACAATTTAACTAAAAAAAATGGCAATAGGAACGAATGCACCACACACAAAAAAGAGGAACGAGCGCACAGTTTTTTGTTTTTGGAATAATTCAAAATTGACGTGGCGAATTCTGATGATTTTGGTGTCATTTGGAAGCTGGAAATCGTATCAATCCAACGACACCAAGATCATGGCATATCTCTTTATGGTTGCTGAGATATTTGATAAAATGTCGATTTTCGGACAAAAATTCTAAAAAATCGACATTTTTCACATTTTATCAAATATCTCAGCAACTATAAAGAGATATGTCATGATCTTGGCGTCGTTGGATTGCTACGATTGCCAGCTTTAAAAAGACACCAAAATCATCGGAATTCATCACGTCAAGTTTGAATTATTTCAAAAACAAAAATCTGTGCGCTCGTTCCTCTTTTTTTGTGCGGTGCATTCGTTCCTATTGCCAAAAAAATCAGGAAAAAATAGTATATTAAGAATATGTAGATGATTTCATACACCAATCTTCCTATCACGAGGTGAAAAGTTGCAAAAAAAATTCATTATAATTTTATGCAAAGAATATTTAACCTATGTGGGATTCGAACCCGGGCCATCAAACTAATGGTCTGCAGCGCTATCGATCGCGCCATCATGATTCTCGCTGTAGAAACGTTTTTTCCATTTTCGATAGTTGTTGTCTATTCTCATACCCCTCTATCCCTATCTAAAATAAAACCTAACCGCAAACTACTTGAGTCATAAAAATGTCAACCTTTTTATACTGTTCAACATAGATATTATTTTACAGGGCGGGCCAAAAAAGTGGCTTTTTGATCTTTTGGGACCCGGAAATTTATTTTTCTAAAAATGACACATCTAGGGGTAATTTTATGCGGGCAGTCGATTGCGCACATTCTCGAATCCTGAAAATGCTTCTCTAACCCTGAATCAGGGAATATTTGGGTTTTTGTCATTTATCTTATTTTTTATCTTCGAAAAATGAATATTTTCGCTTCAAAAACCCAATTTTTTCATAAATTTGGAATGGGCGCAATCGATTCCCCGCATAAAATTACCCCTAGAGTGGTTATTTTTAGAAAAATAAATTTCCGGGTTCCAAAAAATAAAAAATAAACTACTTTTTTGGCCGACCCTGTATATGTCCAACCTTTCTCTCGAAACATCTCTTCTTCTTCTTCTGGAAATATATAATTTCACCCACTCACAAATAATTATTACTCATATAATTTATTTTTGCAACTTAATTTTTAGTGTGATAGTTAGTTTTATGAAGATGTAGGAGTTCCGGTACAAGATTAGGCTCTTTTGACACTTAGCAACGGAATATTATTATTTGAGCGTAAATTTCAAAAAAATTTAGATTTTCGGCACGAAAACCTGATTTTCAGGCAAAACCGTCATCATTTTCTGATTGCCCATGACCGATTCTATATACCTCAATAAAAGATCATCGAAAACGGATGGAAAATACGGTTTTTACTTAGGTTTTTTACTTAGATATTGGGCTATTTTATGATTAAAAACCTAAATTTTTTGCATTTTTGCGTTTTTTAACCCCTTTTTCCGGTAAATCAGGAATCAGGAATAGTGATAGAATTGATAAAAACTACTTTTCTAGGGTAATTTTTAGTTGAAAAACACGATTTCGAGACGAGTTATATATTGGCGCAAAAATAAAAATGAATATTGTTATACAATTCGAAAAGAATGAAAAACCAAGAAAAAGATGCAACCAAAAGTTAATCGATTTTCTATAATGTGAAAAATATGCTTGGAATGAATGAGAAATTATTCTTATATAGCATCATTGCAGCGAATCGAACTCTAGGAATGGTCAACTAGTCTCGAAACGTCAAAAATCATGTTTTTGCGCGAGTTCCCCATATCGAAAAACCTCTAGATACAAAAAATCAGCTGGAAAAAATTGTTTAAATTCAATTTTTTAACCCCTTGATTCCCCCTTACGGTATTTTTACTGTATGGGGGGATCAAAGGGTTAAAATATTGAATTTACCCTAAACTAAATTTTCTTAGGAATTTACCCCAAATTTTTGAAATAATCGTAAATCAATGTATGTTTGAATCGATTGCCATCGTTATTTTCAGGTGAAAAAATTTTGTTTTAGGACTTTGCTCATTAAAATGGGTAAACATGGTCAAAAACCGTTTTTTGCCTATTTCCAAGGCTTCTTGAAGTCTAAATTAAAAACGGATGGCACCTTCCTTTAGTAAAGTGGGGTCGAGGAATCGATTGCCGTCGTTATTTTTAAGTAAAAAAAATTGTCTTTGGGGTGTTTGAGCCAAATCCTCCTTAGGTACCCGTATGTTCATGACCCTCAAAGTAATTTTGAGTCCCCTTAAATTTGTATAGCACTATGTTATAAATATCAGGGATGTATTGAACTACATCTGAGCAAAAAATTGGGAAGAACTTTACAGTAGTTTAGGAGATAGAGCATTTTTTGTGAAATTTTTAGGGTCAAAAATCGGTTTTTCTGATCTAACAAGGATTGCTCAATACGTTCAACACCCCTATGGGCAAACCACAAATACAGCGTGAAACTACATGGAAAACTAGGAATTTTAAAAAGAAAATTGGAGGCTGATGGGAGGAAAACTTTGTTTCGAGAGAAAGGTTGGACATATACAGGGTCGACCAAAAAAAGTAGTTTATTTTTATTTTTTGGGACCCGGAATTTTATTTTTCTAAAAATGACTTCTATAAGGGTGATTTTATGTGGGGAGTCGATTGCGCACATTCTCGAACCCTGTTTTTTCAAAAGCTTTTTGAAGAATCGTGATCAGCAATCAATGATGCTTCAAAATATACCGCAATCCTGTGCTATTGTTAAAAAAATCTGTTTTCATCCTATGATCTTTAATTTTCCTAGACTTATAGTTTGCTATGAAAACAGATCATTCGATTCAAACAACTTCCTCGTTCGATACTTTTCATCAATCATGAAACAAAATCTCAGTCTACCTATAAGCAAAGGTCAAGAGACACTCTGAATGCGGAAATTATCCGGGTTAATTTGAGCATATGTTGTTTCTATTTGAAGTTGTAATCATTATGTGTAAATTTATTGCGTCTGCTATTGGCATATAAAAGAGAGGTCGAGATTATCTTATGTTCTATTGAATCTTTTCGATTTTGCTGCTCATGATATTTTCGTGTTTAGGGGTCATCCAGATATTACGTAATCAAAATTTTCGGGTTTTTGACCCCCCCCCCCTGTAATCAAAAAGGAATTTTAAAATCTTTTCTTTGCAGACCCCCTTAAAGGACCAGTCAGACAAAAGAGCGCATAATTTGTACATATTATGAAAATTTGAGAAAAATGGAGCACTTTTTGTTTTTTTATATGCACAAATTATGGGCTCTTTTGTCTGACTGGTCCTTTAAAATGGGGTATGGTTTAGNCATAATTTGTACATATTATGAAAATTCGAAAAATTTCAATTTTTTGAAAATTTAAGTATCAAGTAATATTTAAATGATCCCTAAAACATTCTATGTATTTTTTGAAGTTTTATATTTAAAAAAAAATTTTTTTAGAAATTAATTAAAAAATGTCAGCGCTTCGAAAACTGCTTGCTAAAGAAAAGAGTTTCGAAATCTTGATGGAGAAACACGAACCGTCAAAGCACACAGACACCACTGATCAAGTTCAAACTATCGGCATAAAATTTGAGGTGCATAGTCGTGTTGTTTTCTTACAAGTGTTGTTTCACCCCCCCCCCAAAATGGCACTTTTTGCAGTTTATCACGAATTTATGGTTCCAGAGGCCCGTTGCTTAGTTCCGGAACCGGAAGTCGGATCCCGGAACCGGAGATCGGAAGTAAAAACTTCCGACTTCAGGTTCCAAGTTGAAAAATTTGCACTAAATTGGTACCGGAAGTCAAAAGTTTTTACTTTCAATCCCCGGTTCCGAAACTAAGAAATGGGCCCCAAGACCGTAAAGAGGAGCAATTGCCCCCCAAAAACTGGAAAAATGTAAAAAATTTCCCTTTGGTCCCCTATGTTTTTTGCCGTAAAGTTTTTTCATATAAGGGTGCGTTCAAGCATGTCAAAAAAGTCTAACTTTGCCTGATTTTCAATAAAATCGTGTTTATTGAAACGATTGGTCATAAAATTTTGTTACAGTATGCTTCTCGACCAATAAAATTTTATGCTTCATGACTAATCGTTTCAATAAGCACGATTTTATTGAAAATCAGGCAAAGTTAGACTTTTTGACATGCTTGAAAGCACCCTAAAAGTCCAAATTTTGCCATTTTCGATAAAAATTCATAATTTTTGGAGCATTTTCAGCATAAAAACAGTAATTTTTCAATAAAAATCTCGCCTGCGGCGCTATTTTTCTCTAAAAATATCTAGATTTTTGTCAAAAAATCTTTCGTAAAAATAACATAGGCAATTTGTAAAATTTTTGGCGGAAATTGGCGAAAAAATCACATTGGTGATCCATGGGAAAAAATTGCCCCATCCGAAATGAAATACTGGCTACGTCCCCGATTCATATCATAAAATTTTAGCCAAAAGTTCAAGAACGTGTATACAAGTACCATATTTATGAATGGCAATATAAAAGCAAGAAATCATGCAATGGAAAATCTCAAAGCCCTAAGCTTTCACATGAAGGTTCGCTTGAGAAACAGGTATTTGCAATATACCCAATTTAGATATAAAAAGTCATTATGTGTTCCCCTCTCTCATTACCAAAATTTCGAAAAATGAAAATTTTTTTACGACTTTCTATTTCAAAAAATGTCATTCTCCCATCAAGTCTACTATTCTTTAAGAACTGTCCAGATAAGACGTCATGCTGGAGGGGGAGGGGTGGAGAGGGGTAAGGCCCCTTCAAGAAAGTTGGTAACAGCCATTCATTTTTGATGACATGGGGGAGGAGAGGAACCCCCCCCGAAAAAGTAATGATTTCATATGGGGTCATCCAGATATTACAAATCAAAATTTTCGGGTTTTTGACCCCCTCCCTGTAATCAGCCGTAATCATTTGGCTATCTCCCTCCATGATTACGTAACCAGTGGCAAAATTTTTTAAAATAAAAATCAAAGCCTTATAAACTTAAGCAAAACATTTTATACTTTGTGATTACATAATCACGACCTGACCCCCCCCTCGTAATCAATCGTTATCATTTAGNTAATCAAAATTTTCGGGTTTTGACCCCCTCTCTATAATCAGCCGTAATCATTTGGCTATCTCCCTCCATGATTACGTAACCAGTGGCAAAATTTTTTAAAATAAAAATCAAAGCCTTATAAACTTAAGCAAAACATTTTATACTTTGTGATTACATAATCACGACCTGACCCCCCCCCCCGTAATCAATCGTTATCATTTAGCTACCCCCCCCCCCACTTGATTACATAATATCTGGATGACCCCTATCTGGATAGCCACTTATGCCACTTTAAAAAATATTTAGATATCCGAAGAAAAAGAAAACGGTGCCAATGTGGCAAAACTTCCATCCCAAAACAATTCGTTTGATGAAGCCTTGTACAAGACCGTCAATTGCCAATATACATAAATTTTAATCATATTTTGTATGCATATAGTGAGATATACCTAAATGTACATATAAAGTTTTACTTAAAATAATTGTCAAAATTAACATAAAAAATTATTTTCCATTATTTACACCATTTCTCTCTATTTGATGTCCAGTCGATAATGAAACGAAAACATGAATCACGGCTTTTGTTTCAATAACCCAAAACAATATTCAAATTGGATAATTTTGATGTCATTTTGTGTCATTCATTTTCTAACAAGGGAATACCGGGAAGTGTCAGGAAAAAATTTTGAGCTTTTTCCAAAAATTTTTTCCCATAATTATAAGTGTATTTTCGCGGTATCACTTTGTAAGAAGCTTGAAATAGGGTTGTTCAAAAAGTTTGCTGAATTTTTACATTGTTTGGGACCCGGAATTTTTTCCTCTTGTTTATATTCGGAAAGTTTATGAAAAATGGAACATTTTTTCAATAGAACATAAGATAATCTCGACCTCTCTTTTATATGCCAATAGCAGACGCAACAAATTTACACATAATGATTACAACTTCAAATAGAAACAACATATGCTCAAATTAACCCGGATAATTTCCGCATTCAGAGTGTCTCTTGACCTTTGTTGATAGGTAGACTGAGATTTTATTTCATGATTGATGAAAAGTATCGAACGAGGAAGTTGTTTGAATCGAATGATCTGTTTTCATAGCAAACTATAAGTCTAGGAAAATTAAAGATCATAGGATGAAAACAGATTTTTTTAACAATAGCACAGGATTGCGGTATATTTTGAAGCATCATTGATTGCTGATCACGATTCTTCAAAAAGCTTTTGAAAAAAAGTGCTCCACGGGAGTTTTGAGCCTCACCTTTGAGGGAATATCCTCAAAATTTTTGCGTTTTAGTAAAATAGCTATATCTCCTCGTAGGAATTGTTTTGAGACCTCATTGATCACTCATTGAAAAGATGGAAATCAGCGCTACAACTTTTATTTAGACACCTATAGCAAGTTTCCGCGATAATAAAAAGTTATTCTTAAATCTTTGCGACATCCTCGGATTTTTAATCGAGTTTTTGACACAAATTGGACTTTTTGACCCGAATAAGAGCGTTTTCATCCAAAGTGATCTTCTCAAAAGATGCAGCCCAGATCCGAGAAAAATTTTGGTACATCGGGTTTGGTATGCTAGTACAGAGATTTTTTGAGTTAATTTATTCGTTAAAAATGGTGATTTGTTAAATTTTTTAGCATAACAAAATCCCAAAACATATGTTAACGTAATTCTTTTTGCCCAAAAATGATTTGTTTTACCGTTTTGGCGGGCCATGTCCAACAATTTCTCGGCCATATTGAGATTTGACGTTTGATAAAAATGATAAAAACATTGAGGAGCAATCCGTATTGGTTGGATTAAAATATTTTGTACTTGTGTTTTTTCATGATCGTAACGCTTTATGCTCGTGAGCACTTTTTTTGCCAGACTGCATTGTTAAAGGAGTCCGGTCGAAAAAAAGTTATCATTTTTGTACAGAATGGCGCAAAAAGTGCACTTTTTTGGGATCCCGAAATTTATTTTTCTAAAAGTGACCCCTATAGGGGTAATTGTAGGGCTGTCGGAAAAGTGACAAACGTGTTCTGATTCATGTTTTCGTTTCAATAACCCAAAACAATGTTCAAATTAGATAATTTTAGTATCATTTTGTTCGTCTCATTTAGCTATAAAAAATTGCTACAATGTTCATTTTATGAAAATTTAAAAAATCGATGCAAAAATCGATTTTTCCGCAAAAAATTCAAAAAAGTTTGTGTATTACAACGAAGAGCTTGTAACAAATTCAAAATTTCAAACGCAATTATCTCGAAAACTATAACGATTCAGAACATGCCGTAAAAACAAAAAATGCTCCATTTTTCATGATCTTTCCGAATATATCATTTTTCATATGGTTTTAAATTATTGAATTGGTTCTTTAAATAACTTAGGTCTCAAAAATTTCGTCAAAAATCGACTTATATAGCCAAATATCAATAGTTTAAAATAGGGATACATCTTTGAGAGCCCATTTTCAAAAAGTTTGTGTATTGACACGAAAACATGAGTTACACTCAAAAAGACTGATTGGATCGTATTCTTCATACATCCTTGCTTACTACTGAAAAAAAATTTCATCGAAAACGAGCGAAAAATGCCGATTTTAGATGTATTTTTTGAGCCGCAACAACTTATTATACAACCCAATATATAATTATAACTTTTTAGCATTTTCCTCTAGCTTGCTTTCCAGAAAAGGCATTCAAGGTAGTTGAATTTTTTGTACAATATGAAACCGTCTTATACTGGAACGATAGCCTTGAAAGAGCTGGACTAACTAAGAATATTACTGTTATTGATAATCCTTATAACGTTTGGGAATTCTATGATCTAAATAAGGATGATTGGACATTGAGAATTATGCATTCATCAGGTGATAGGTATTTCTGGAAGATTCGCGTGCTCAATAGGAATAATTCCTATTGAATTTCGAATAAAATTTTGAAATTTGGCTTTGCCCAACTCTTGTAATTAATATTTATTTATTAATAAATAGCTTATTCACTAAAAGTTTTCCTGTCACACTCAAACAAATGTATTTACAGATTGTCAACAAGTTCAGGATACTGGAATGTCTAGGACATAGGACATGCAGTGTCTTGGGACGTTCGTGTTCTCGATGTCCTAGGAGATAAATACATAAATGTCCTAGCCTGAGCATATATATCATGTGTTACAGCATCATGACTACATAACATGCGTATTACAAAAAGGAAATATTACCTCCTAAAAAAAGATTGACAAATTTAATAAATATTCTTTTTTCAAAAATGAATATGCTGTTCCAAGCAGCCTACTTTTCGACTATTTTCTCAGTTTGTCGGCCTTCCGACCCACATTCTACGCCCCCCCCCCTCCCCATCACAAGGGGGGACGTAGAATACGATTTATTATGGTCTCCCTATACACCTATACCAAAGAGGATTTTGGCCCTCCCAGGAATCGTCGTCAATGACTAATAATGAAACAAAATACACATTTCTTTGACAGATCTCCTAGTGGAAGCTAGTTTTTTAAGCATCCATGTTGTACCAAAAAATTGTCATTTTTTACTATGTTGCCTTGGAAACATCGAACATCAAGTTCGTATAAAAAAGAAAGAGTTGGTGTGATTATACGAAGTTTATCGGCTCTAAATCTATCAACTTTGAATAATTTAAAAAATCTGATTATTTGATTTCTATACGCAAAATAAACACCTGTTTCTCATTTTAAAAATTGAAGTTTTTTCAGAAATTTCCTTAAATAAAATTCGTCACTACTAAGAATTAAAGGACCAGTCCAGTAAGTTAAAATCATATGAAAAATAATATATTCGGAAAGATCATGAAAAATGGAGCATTTTTTGTTTTTACGGCATGTTCTGAATCGTTGTAGTTTTCGAGATAATTGCGTTTGAA
>OZJO01000405.1:9441-33822 GCA_900406225.1 Acrobeloides nanus
AACCGTGAAAACGCTTCTTTGACCCTGATTCAGGGAAGGGAAGCGCGCAATTCCTCGCCTAGAAAAACCTAATCGTCGATAATAATCGACGATTTTCTCATAAAAATCCGAAAATGTTTGATATTCGCTTCAATACACCGATCCCTTCCCTGAATCAGGGTCAAAGAAGCGTTTTCACGGTTCGAGAGTGCGCGCAATCGATTCTTCGCCTAGAAAAACCTAAGAATCAACAGTATTCTCATAAAAATCCGAAAATGTTTGATTTTCGCTTCAATACACCAATTCCTTCCCTGAATCAGGGTCGAGGAAGCGTTTTCAAGGTTCGGGAATGTGCGCAATCGATTCCCCGCCTAGAAAAACCTAAGAATCGACGGTTTTCTCATAAAAATCTGAAAATGTCTGATTTTCGCTTCAAAACACCGACCCCTTCCCTGAATCAGGGTCAAGGAAGCATTTTCACATTTTGGGGGTGCGCGCAATCGATTTCTCACATGATTTTACCCCTAAAAATGATCTTTTTAGAAAAAAATTTTTTTTCGAGAGGTGGCCGCAAAGTGGACCCCCCCTTTAATATTTAGTTGAGTATCCCTTCGCCTTGATCACGACCTTCATTCTTCGCGGCATCGACTACACAAACCCTCTAAGGGTGTCCACGGGTATTCGGTTCCATTCTTCTTGCAGCGCATAAACGGGTCCTTGACTTGTCGTACAAGGAGTCGGGCTTGACCGGGTGTGGTTTTTCTTGGCCTTCCCTTAATCTTTCAATGTTTAACGGAGCCGGTTGCTTTCCAAAGTTTCCAAATTCTTGTTACAGTATTGATGCCACAATGATATCTTTCGGCAATGTCGGCTCCTTTTTCACCTCGTTATTTTGCTTCGATTATAAGCTTTCGCAATTCGTCCGATTTGTATTTTCCTGGCATTTTTTGCTCTAAAAATACTATATAAGACAAATAGAATGGACTTTAATGTCAACACGTCTTTAAAATGTACGAAAAATCAAAGATTTTTAAAAATCGCCAAGGTTTTTTCCGGTACTGTAGGCTTAGGCCTAAGCCTTTATGCACTATCCTCCCTAGGGGCTTGGGGGATAGTGCATAAGTGCCCTAATTTTTAGAAATCTACGATTCCCATCCAAATCCACGGAACATGCCGCAGAATCGTTCAGAAACACCTGATGACTGTTTTCCGCCACCACCTCGTTCAACTTCAACAAATAACTTTGAGCAACAAAATCGTCAAACTTCCACTCAAAATTGGCAACCAGCATACAACCCAAATCCAAAAATGGTCTTACATAAAGATTCGTATGAAAACACGCTGGAACGAGCACACTGCCCTCAAGAACCGGAAAATTCCAAAATGCCTCCATCAGCGCCACCTAGACCGGCACAAAATAAGAATACACATGCCGATAGTTCCAAGCAGTTTAAACCAGTGGCGGAGCAGAGAAAACAGGTGAATCCACCCACCAGAGGTTATGCACAGAATCTCCAACAAGTCGAACTAAATCCATTAAAACACGTGTCTACTGAAAAGAAAGAGCTAGAGAATTGGTCTCAGCTAGTACCACATTCGAAAGTTGCAGCGGTAGTACAAATGTTGAATCAAAAAGAAGCCACGAATGGGATCTTTCCTACCGGGACACAGACAAAAAATAAGGTAAGGAAAAAATTTTAGCCAATAGTATATAAAATTCATCATTTTTCGCCAAAAATCATCATTTTCAGAGCATTTTCAGCTTAAAATTGGCAATTTTCTATGAAATTTTGATTTCGAAATTTCTACCCCCAAATTTCGACGCATTACTAGCCCCCAGGGACCATTTCTTAAAATTTTTGCATTTCTGAATTTGGTGAGATGCATCTTGCATTTTTCCATCCTCCAACAAATTTTCGGAGATCGTTACTATTTCCGGATAAACTACAAAATTCCATCAAAAAAATTCTTTAGCAGCCACAAAGTGGAAGCACCCCTCAACTTCAACGAGCAATAACTCAAAAATCACAATTTGTACCACCATCAACACAGCAGCGCCCGCCAAATCAAGAATCTTTTACGAGCAAACATCACGAGATTATAAATCAAAATCGAGAATCTCCACCACACTTGCAACAAGAAAGTCCTCAGCTTCCACCGAAACAAGCCATGCTCCAAAGAAACCAACACTCGAATTTTGTGCCTTACAATCAACAGACACAGGTGCAACAAGTGTATCAACACCAACAAAGAGGTCAACAAGAGACGAATATGTTTCAGCAACAACAGCAACAATACTACCATGAAGATCAGCATGATGTAAAGCAAAGGTTGCAACAAAAACCTATACCACAGCATAGAAATTCAACAGTGGAAGATTACCATAAAGAGTCTCCGAGAATGGCTAGAAACCAGAATGAAAGGGTTCAACAAGAGCCAGCAAAAGGTAAGGAAAAAGTCATTTTGGTAATGGCAGTATCCAGACCACCTTCTCCCCCATGTAAGTTAGATAGTCATGAAACGACGAGCCTTCGTTCCATGTCTATCTGACTTATGGGCTTCCAGTTTAGTCGCTCAAAAAAGACTCCGAGATTTACAAAAATTTTCACAAATAAAAATAAACTTTATTCGCAAAAGTCGAAGATAACCAATCTATATAAAAAACACGATATCGATAATTTTCTAACGCGTTCAATTTTCAGGCCTTTCGTTGCGATACTCGAACATTTTTGAAAATTTTTGAGGAAGATAAAAAGGATTGCTGTAGTTCGAGTATTGCAACGAAACAGCAATAAATTGAAAGACAGAATTAATGAAACAAGTGAACAAGATTATGACATATTTCTAAGATTTGTCCTTATTTTTGATCCATGTTTCGCTCCATTACACCAATATGGGAGAGGCTACACAACTATAGGAGAGGGGACAATTTAGACAATTGTGCATCCGTCAAGCTAAAGTGATTAAAACAACTTTTAGTCTCAAACAATCCACCTCCAGCCCCACCATTACCCGACGGCGGCGTTCTCAAACCTTCTGCTAGTCGCAAGAATAGCCTAAATCCATCTGCTTCAAATGTTGACCTCCCTAATGCCAATATCAAAAATCTAAACTCTCAACAATCCCAAAATATCCATGAAGCAAAATCCACTGGCACAGTTTCTATCTCGACCGATTCTGCCTTATCTTCTGATGACTATACAAACGGTTCGAACAAGCCTAGCATCCAAGGAGATTCTACACTTGAGTCAACACATGATTTGAATACTGAAGCAGAGCTTCTGTTGCATTATTTCAAAAATAATCAGCATGTGATGAATTATCTTGGGATTGGGATCCCGGACGATTTATGGCAGCATATTCGGGCTCTACCTGACAAGAAAGTTAAGTTGAAAGTCTATGAAGAAAAACCAACTGGTAACCGCAAGAATCCAAGAACCCAGGGAGGGAAAGTTGTTCGAAGGGTATCTTCAAGAGGTCGTGCGGACAAACTAGAAAAAAGAAACAGGAGAAAGAGCAACTTACAAATGAGGCAGGAGGATGAAAGGAAAAGAGATTCTTTTCTTGCCGGACAAGCAGTAGCTTTTGGGAATGCGGTGATTTCGATTAGTAAAGGGCCATATCCGGGATACGCTGGGCAAGAAGAAGTAGAGAAAGTGATACCGAAAATTCCACCACCACCACTCCTAATGGATAAACGAGCACATCCGGAAATGAAGGCTACTGAGAAGCAGATTGTGAGGGATTTCAATGATTTGTCACGTCAAGTAAATTTTTCTGAAACTACAAAGAAAATCAATTTTTGGGTCAACAAGTCGGATTTTTTTGGGGGTGGGGAAAAAGTCGAAAATTTCGATTATGTATGGTAGTGAGAAAAAGTATGGAAACCCATAGGAAAATTCGTCCAATCTCCCCCAATTCAGCGAGGAAATCATAGATCACCAAGGGAAACAGTACCCCCCCCCCCCCCCCCCCCTCCCCACTACTTATCCTCGGACCTTCCGCCTTTATAGTCATTCATCCATCCATCACGAGGATTCTTGTACCCCCTTCCAATTTGGTCGACTCGGACCTAAGGCCTAAGCCTACGCCTAAGCTTAAGCCTAAGCCTAAAGACTAAGGCCTAAGCTTATAAGCCCTATGCCTAAGCCTAGGCCTAAGCCTAAAGCCCCCTGTCCGGTCGGCCAAGTGTCCGGTCGGCCAAGTGTCCGGTCGGCCAAGTGTCCGGTCGACCAAGTGTCCGGTCGACCAACTGTCCGACAACGAATTCATTCATCATATAAATTCTTTGCCGAAAAATCGAATTTTTGCTCAAAATCGAAATTTTCGCAAAGAGGTTTCCGCGCCTATTTGGGGGAGATTGAACTATTTTTTCTAGGTTTTTCTAGGGATTTTCCATCCTTTTGCTCGCTACTGTATGTATAACATCTGGACATCCCCAGACGTCAAAATTTAGATGAATGCCAGTGATACTTCAATAATCTTACATAAAGATGGCACGTTTCCTCGCATCAAACTGGAACACCGTCCACATCCACCAATCAACCGCAATATCTCCATGGACTCACTCACAGAAGACGAACTTCTCAAACAATCAAATGATGAACTCGAAGACCGTCGAAGTTTAAAACATGACATAACCGACGGTGAAGGTGAAAGCACAGCAAAATGGAATTTTTTGAAAAAGTACCAAATTTTTTCAAATTTCAATTTTCCACTCTATATCCCCTTTGTTGATTTTTTGAAAATCCAAAGATTAAAAAATCTTTTTCAATCTATGAAAATCTTTATGTTTTTGTTTGGCAAAATCCACCTGTCTTTTATATCGTTTAATTGTTTATGATTCGAAGGAGTGGTCGATTCGTGAAGAAGTCCGCAGCTGCATTGATTGCCAAGAAGCAAAATAGCAATACCAATTCGCCGGTGCCAACTATGAAAGTAGCAAATGTAAAAACATCATCTATTCCAAGAAAGGTAGGTAGTATGCAAATTTTATGTGAGAAAATAGAATTTATGGCAAGTGTAGTTTCCCAAAGAATGATGCGATGCATGTGAAAAAAGGGGAAGCATTAAGAGAACGATCAAAGTAAAATAAAAGCATGAGCAAAGTGCAGGGTGAGGCAAAAAGTGGAATATTTAGATTTTTAGGCATGAAATGTTTTTCTAAAAATGACCCCTTGGATAAAAAAAATCGTTTTGGACAAAAAAATATATAATTTTTGCTATAAAAAATCGAATTTTGGCCAAAAATTGTATTAGGTTGTTTCATAAGTTCGCAGACAATAAGTTAAAGTCTTTTTTTATCGATAAACAATAGTTCTTATTCTTTTAAAAAGCTCTTTCATAAATAGTCTGCTTAGCTCATTCGTTTTGCTCTCGCTTTCTATGCAGAAGGCTCAGGTTCGACTCCCACCTGAAGCAATTTGTTTTTACGTTTTATAGGGTGGCCAAAAAAAACTGGATTTTTCGAGCAATTTTTTGCAAAAAAATTTTTTTGAATTTTTGCAAAAACGACTTTTCTAAGGGTAATTTTATGCGAAAAATCGATTGCGCGCATTCCCGAAGCGTGAAAACGCTTCCTTGGCCCTGATTCAGGGAAAAATTTCGATTTTCGCTTCAATACATCCACCACCTTCCCTGAATCAGGGTCAAGGAAGCGTTTTCACGCTTCGGGAATGTGCGCAATCGATTTTTCGCATAAAATTACCCCTAGAAAAGTCATTTTTGCAAAAATTAAAAAAAAATTTTTTTTTGCAAAAAATTGCTCGAAAAATCGCAAAAATCCAGTTTTTTTTGGCCACCCTGTAAAAAGACTTTAACTTATTGTCCGCGAACTTATGAAATAACCTAATATTTTGGTATAAAGAGTGTAGATTCCCATAGAATGACGCGATGCATGTGAAAAAAAGGGGAAGTATTAAGAGAAAGACCAAAGTAAAATAAAAGCATGAACAAAATACAGAATGAGGCAAAAAAGTGGAATATTTAGATTTTGAGACCTGAAATTTTTTTCTAAAAATGACCCCTTTAGGGATAATTTTATGCGAGAAGTCGATTGCGCACATCCCCGATTCCTGAAAATGCTCCCTGACCCTGATTCAAGAAAAAAAATTGGGTTTTTGAAGCGAAAATGGCCATTTTTCGAATTTTTCTCCTGAATCAGGACCAGGGAAACATTTTCACAATTCGGGAATGCGGGCAATCGATTTCCCGCCTAATTACCCTCTAGAGGGGTAATTTTTAGAAAAAAAATTTTCGGGTCCCAAATTCATGTAAAAATCTCTATATTCCTCAAGGTCTTCCATGTTTAATTGAAAATCTGTGGTCGATTTTCGCATGAGTTTCTTGAGTCCTGGCCTCAGAGCTTCTGTCCGATCAATTTCCTCCTGTATCTTGAGATCTTCCTCTTATCATAGCTGACGCGATTGAAACTTTCGCTTCTTCGGTGCATATACATATATTGCCGAAACGGCTGTAGTGATCACAAAAGCGATTTGATCGTCCACTTCTATGCTCGATTTCGAGGTTGTATTCTTGAAGAACCAGTTGGAACCTTTATGCGTTTGCTAAGATCGCGGCTAGTAAGAATGAACCGTAATTCTGCCTCCAGTTCGTCTTTTTTTGCCTCGCCCGGTAGAATATTAGGCTAGAAAAGTTTTCTTTGAAAATTGCGAAAAAACGGCAGTATAACTTTTCTACAATTGTGGTTCGCATGGACTTTTCGTACAGTTATTTTTTGTACAAACACTTTTCGTACGTTACTTTTTGTACACTCGTACATTACGTTCCGTACAGAACTTTTCTTACAGCACACTTTTCGTACGATACTTTTCGTACAATTATTTTTCGTACGAACTTTTCGTTGTACTAACGAAAAATAATTGTACAAAAAGTAAAGTACAAAAGTTCGTACGAAAATAATTGTACAGAACAATTGTACGAACCACAATTGTACGAAAAGTTATACTGCCATTTTCAACTGTCATTACTACCCTTCTTAGCATCCAATGCTTCAAACATTGGAGTTGGAGCAGTAATCTATCATAGATTTCCTGATAGTAGTGAAAAAGTCATTGCACATGCGTACAAAAAATAATTGTACAGAACAATTGTACGAAAAGTTATATTGCCAAAACAAACTAGGCTACTTCAGGGTCAATGAGACGTTTTCAAGGTTCGGTAATACGCGATATCGATTTCTCGCATCTACAACCAGAATAACACCTATAAAAAATTAAAAATGTGAAAAATCGCAAAATCCACTTTTTTACTGACCCTGTAAAATTCTCCATTTTAGCCATTCCCCGAATTCAAACACGCCGAATATCGCATCGCAGAAGAGATTGCAAATCTACGAGAACGTGAAGATGAGCTACGCCGAAATCGTAATGCACTGGGTCTCCCATCGCTAGATGACATCGTTGACACATGGCGTCATGGCCAAGATGGCCCACGTATGGTCCCACATCCTAGGCATCGCTATCACTATGAAGAAATTCAAGGAAGCCCTCTACGAGGCGCACAATCTTTTGATCATCTACATATTCGAGTCCAAGAGGGGAAACAAGATTTTGATGAGTACGATGGCACAGGGTATACTATCGGTCCAAAAGTGGCCAAGTCGGAATCTTTCCATCATTTACATGTAAGATTTTTGTTGTCATCTCTGATTACCACAAATTCAGGCAAAATCTTTTGGGCGCAAAGGGGAGCCGAACTCTTTGGTAACGAGATTGGGGGGGGGGGGGTCGAACTCATTGGCAGCGCACCTTTTTTTGCTAAAACTTACCATGAAAGGAGTTACAAAAAAATTTTTTAGTCACATATGGATGAATATTATTACGAGAAAAATGGCCATAGAGAACAGCATTATGGCACAGACCAGTTTACAAAGCAATCTCGAGCTCGACGACCACCAGAACCCATACAAAATATGGACGCACACACTTTTGCCGATCGAGTCAAAATGCAAACTCAAGATCCGAGATTTCAAAAAGTTTTCTTTCAGTTCAATTTTTCTTCAGATTTGGACTTTTAGGCTGAACAAATCAAGCAAATTAATATCAAAATTCATCCAGCAAAACGGCCTGAAAGATCAGATACACTAGATTCGAAGTAAGTCGTGTGATAAAAAAAAGTTTGCTTGCAGTGCTGTGATTGCGTAAATATTCATTTTTAGTTTTTAGCCGCACGGCTGAATCAAGAAGGTCCATGAGAAGCGGCAACAGTTCTCAAAAGAAAAAACGATTCTTTACTTATGCTATGCCCGTTATGAGGCTATAAAATTTATTCTTTTATTTTATATTATGTTCACTGCCCTGATTTAGTGATGCTCAAAGTTATCAAAAAGTGACAAGTTTTGTCACCGGCCTCAAATATGCGAATTTTGATTATAGTATAATTTGTTTGTGGTGGAAATAAAAAATTGGTAAAACAAATTGTCATTACGGTGTCAAATATGTAACTGTTGTCACGACGAACAAATTTTACCGTGACCCAAATTCGCATATTTGTGGCTTGTGACAAAGCTTGTCACTTTTTTAACTTTGAGCTAGGGATGCACAAGTGACAATCCTTGGCAAATTTTGAGCATGAACATAAATTGGTCATTGTGACAATCAGTGGTATAGCCAGGATTTCATTTCATGGGGCAATTTACCAAAAATAATAAAAAATTCCAATTTTTCGGGGGGAAAATGGTAAAAAAGATCGCTTTTTTCTGCCTTCGGCCGATTTCAGAGGCAATTGCCCGGATTGTCCCCCTAGCTACGCCCCTGGTAACTATGGTGACAATTTTTGTCTCGAATTGACGAGCTTGTCTCCGTTGTCACCATGAACACTTTATGTTCATGCTCAAAATTTCCTATGTTCGGTGACAAGGAGTGTCACTTTTGTCACTTGTGCATCCCTACTTTGAGCATTAGCCAGATTTTGATTTCTGGGGGTGGGGGAGGCAGACTATTAGTGTTGGATGGACCAAAGTTTGAGAAGGCTCCATATATTTGGGGCCTTAGCTACGGCTCTGGCTATGCCTATATGCTTTTTTAGCATTTCTTTTTTTTCTCCAATGTATGTTTCAGCACAATCTACCATCAAAGAAAGTTGAATATCTCAGCGAATTTGAAAGATTTTCAAATGCGGTCTATTGAATTCTATTATTTGACCAATAGGAAACAATATGCAAATATTTTCAAAAATTTTTAACGAGTCTGAGTATCGAAACGAAAACCTGAAATTGAATTTCTTAAGGAATTTTTGAAAAATTCCCCCGCCAATCGATAGAGCACATCGAAAAACGGTCGTGCCCCAAATTTCGTAAAAAACATATTCTTCATTTTTGAGAAAATTTGATTCAAATTTTTTCAAGCTTTTCTCAGGACTCTTAAATTCTTTTCAGCTAATTTAAAAAGCATTCGTTAGAGGAATACTTGATGCACAAACGATTAGAGTTTGGAGTATAAAAACCGAGTTTTGACTTTTCTACACCACTTTGAATTTGAGGGTACCCCTGCTTTTTCGTACCCCTGCCTTCCTGAGGATGTATTTCCGCAAAAACTCGGTCAGACTCGTTTCAGAATGACTCAAATTGCTCGGATTTATGTTCCCCGTATGGAAGAACCATATTACAATCGAAATCGCTAAAACCTGAAAAATTTTTCATTTTCAGCAGGATTTTTTTTGAAAAATCCTGGGGTAGGTAGATAGAAACATTTTTTAGCCCCTGAAACCTTCACCAATCGATTCCCTGATAGGAAAAACCCCCTTGTACTCGGGAAAAGAAAATGAAAAATATGTATTTGGGGTACTACTGTTTTCCGATGCGCTCTATTGATTGGCGGCGATTTTTTCAAAAATTCTTTAAGAAATTCAAATTCAGGTTTTTCGTTTCGATACTCAGACTCGTTCAAAATTTTTTAAAATATTGTGTCCTATTGGTCAACCAATAAAATGCAAAAGACCGCATTTGAAAATCTTTTAAATGAGATATTCAACTTTCTTTGGGGGAGGTTGTGTTGAAACACCCAATACAACTTTTCAACTTATTTTTATTGTGATAACATGTATTTCCAGTAAATCTTTCTTTAATTCCATTGTTATTCGATTAAACCGTGTTTAAAATATGTTTTGCTACTCCTAAAAAGGATTACATGACATCCAGCCGAGAGGCTTCAAATTCACAGCCAACACACTAGCCTCAAAAGTGGGTGGAACCAACCATGGGGGTCTTATGAATGCACATGAGAGGCCACACTAGAATGGCTCATTCATAAATAGCAAAAAGCCTTTATAAGTAATGGAGTTAAAGCAAGTGACAACTAGTTGCTAATCGCTGCTACTGTGCCACTCGGACAAGCGGTACCGCCTTGAAGCTACAAACATGTCTACAAATTTTCAGAGCTTTATGATACTTGTTGTGATTGGATTGGTTTATTTATTGGGTATTGTTATGGGAAATAATTCTATGCACGAAGAAGGTGAGTTAACTATTTTGTGCCGAAAAGTTCATTCTACTAAATCTCGGTTTTGTCTGCGACTCTGATTTTTTGATAATTCAAGGATTTCAACAAAATTTTCTTCTGATAACCTTTTCGGTCGCTATGCTCCGTGTGATTGGGAGCGAGGTGGGGTCATCTTGCCTCCAATCACTAGTCACCTCTCCCCACCACGTGCGTAGGCGGGGGTTAGGGGCAAGGACATAGCTGGGTGGTCCGATAGGGGTGGGAGCACCACCAGGTATGAGGGCATTTTTTGCCCAAATGAAAAAATTGATATTTTATTTTAAAAAATAGGGTATTTTTATTTTAAAATCGTGAAATTTTTTATTAAAAAAATAACATTTTTTTCAAAAATCTTTCAAAATTTTCAAAACATAAGTGGTGCTCTTTGGTTGTTTTCGGCTTTCGGCCAAATGGGGGGGGAGGCATCGATTGGCTATAGAAGTCGATTTTTGAATTTTCTGATTTTTGAATTATTTGACATTTTCGATCTCCCTAAGGTTTTCTAGATGGGAAATCGATTGCGCTTATTGGCGAAGTATAAAAATGATTGCATAACCATGATTCAGGGGTATGAATTTTGAATCTTTTAGAGGCATACCCTCTACTAGAGGTGGTTTCTGTAGTCAAAATTAAAAAATTCTTTAAGATTCGAGTTCTCCATAACGAAAATACCCTGAAGACAAAATTTAAACGAATTAGAAAAATTGCGTAAATTCGAGTTTTTTACTCCTTGGTCTCTCATCATAAAAATATGTCTTCCAACAATTTGATCATTAAAGTTTGATCAAACTTCTTTTTTATTACCCATTTACAGCCCGTGAGGAACTAATCTACCCTAATCTTGCGTGCATTTGGTGCATATAAAAAATTATGAATACTTATACCATGCCTAGCTTAATTAAAAACAGTAAAAGGACTTTCCCGTGCTGCATAAACATGTTGTTGTTTCCGGTTTCAAAAAATTGAAAAAGTTTTTACGTAGAAATCACATGAATATAGTCGAAAAATTTTTTTGGTTGCCATGGAACTTTTTATTGAATCAGGCAACGTGTACATTCAAACGAAAAGATATGTGGATCCTTATATAGCTTAGTTAGTACTAATCCTTATTTTCCCGTTATACGACCACGCAGGGATGCATAAAAAAACTATATAAGGATCCACGTTTCTTTTCGTTCAACGTGTACATTGAAAAGAAACGTGGATCCTTATGTTTTGGTATATCCTTAAGTGGTCATATGCGAGAAAATAAGGAAGTACTAACTAATCCTGCTTTTCCCGTCATACGACCACTCAGGGATTCACCAAAAAAGCTATATAAGGATCCACGTTTCTTTTTGTTTCAATGTACATGTTGCTTGATTCAATAAAAAGTTCCGTGGAGGCAAAAAAATTCGACTATACACAGTAATTAATGTAGTTGGGTAACATCATAGACACAAACGTTGATTTTACTGAAGAAAATGCTGTTTATTGAGAAAATGAGTGTGACGTCAAGGCCAAGCCGATCTCGATCATTTTGGCACTGGCGTTTAAAACACATCTTAACCAGCATCGAAAGTTGTCTTCATTAGCGTCACAATGATTTTTACTCAAAAATGTAATTCTCTTCGGCAAAATCAAAGTTTGTGTCTACATTGACCCTTAACTCTACTAATTAGCGACATAAACTCGTAGGATTAAACAAACTTGGGGGCGCTTATTGAGATTGAATTTCTCAAATTTAATTTGATCGTTTTCAGAATCTCCGGGAGTTGCAACGGAATATGAATATGATGCTTCACATTTCAACCCGGAAATGTTCAACGATCACTTAGCTGCCAAACGCAACTACCAATACATTTGGAGAAACCTCCACATGAGAATGCCAGTCTATTCACCTCATTATCAGAGCAACAAACGTGCTGCTTTTGTTCGAACCCGTGGCACCAATCTTTATAGACTTGGAAAGTGAACAAAAATTAATCATATACGTGTAGCTTTTTGTAGACAGGGGCTTTTATTTTTGTTATTTTTTGTATATATTTTTGATGGAATAAAGGTTATTCTAACACTGCGTCGATCATTTATGACTAAATCAAGACAACTTTTAATTAAAGGACCAGTCCAGTAATTTACAACCATATGAAAAAATGATATATTCGAAAAGATCATGAAAAATGGAGCATTTTTTGTTTTTACGGCATGTTCTGAATCGTTGTAGTTTTCGAGANGAGCATTTTTTGTTTTTACGGCATGTTCTGAATCGTTGTAGTTTTCGAGATAATTGCATTTGAAATTTGGAATTTGTTACAAGCTCTTCGTTGTAATACACAAACTTTTTTGTTTATGTATTACAACGAAGAGCTTGTACACAATTTCAAAATTTCAAACGCAATTATCTCGAAAACTACAACGATTCAGAACATGCCGTAAAAACAAAAAATGCTCCATTTTTTATGATCTTTCCGAATATATCATTTTTTTCATATGGTTGTAAATTACTGAATTGATCCTTTAAAGGAAAAGCGAAAAAATCTTCATTGTAAATTTTCCGATAGACGACGATTTCGTCTGGTTATGTTCTCAATTTGCAGCGCTTTGGTCGTTTAATATTCATGACCCATACATATGTTTCTCTGAATTATTTTCAACATTTATTTTGCCAAAAGCTTGTCAATTTTTGAAAAAATAAATAACTCTTTTTCAAATTTTTGGCTTTTTTCATAGAAATGTTAAATGGATATTTTTTAAAAATACCCCATTTAAATGAAAAATTGATGAGCTTCTAGACTAGCTAATTTGTCTTTTCTTTTTTCAAGTAGCTTTTGCGTAGGAAGTAGGTGTCGATTTTAATGAACACTTCCCGGAGAAGATTGAGCCACTTGTGCATTTTAAAAACATGGATCATGGGTTGAAAAAGTGATAGAATCATGTGTAAAACTTGAAAATTTTATTCTTCTCTCAAATTTCGTGTAATAATAATCAAAAATTATAAATGAAGAAAGAAATTTGATTAGGACGAAATGAATAAACAAGAGTTGACGAAATTTACTCTTCCTCCTCCTCATCTCCCTCTTCTAAAAAATAAAAATATTAAAAAAAATATAAATTTTAAATTTTACCCTCTTCTTCATCACCACCTTCCTCTTCCTCACCACCTTCTTCAGCGGCTGGTTCTGGTTCAGGTTCTGGTGGAGGAGCAGCTTCCTCCTTCTTCTCTTCAACTGGTTTCTCTTCAGCGGGTTTTGTTTCGACGGGAGCCTTGGGACCAGCTTTGGCTTGTTCCTTCCAGTCGGGTTTGTCGGATTTTTTGGTCTAAATAGAAGATTTTATGAATTATGGTCAAAATTTTTATCACCTTTGCTGCGATCTCCTCGTTGATGTCCTTCTTGACAACCTTGAGCTGGGAACGGAAATCCGCTTTGGGAGCAGCAGCTCCACCTTCACCTTCGGCACCACCGCCTCCAGCAGCGAACTTCTTGAATTTGTTGTCGTATTTGGAGACCTTTTTCAAGGTGGGTTTGACACTAAATTTGATAGGGTTAAATTTTAATCTCAAAAATTTCTCATGGCCTCAAAAATTTTTATAACTAAAATTTTTTGAACGCATTAAAAAGAAAATCAATTTTTTAAAATGCGATTCAATTGGAATTTAAAGGCTTAGGATGCCCGTACTAAGGGGATGATAGAGGAGGTAGATTTACCCTCCCCCAAGGGTCCAAAAAAGTTTTCAAAATCCAACAGGTCCCTCTTATGTTTTTTGACCCAAAAAAATATTGATAACTAGGGTCGGGATCTTGTACCCCCATGAAAAAATCCTGCATACGGCACTGAGTCTAAGCTTAGCCTTAAGCTTGTGCTTAGACCTAGACTTAGCCTTAGGCTTTGTCTTAGGCTTAGGCCTAGGTTTAGACTTAGGCTTAGCCTTAGGTTTAGACTTAGGCTTAGCCTTAGGCCTAGGTTTAGACTTAACCTTAGGCTTAGGTTTAGACTTAGCCTTAGGCTTAAGCCTAGACTTAGCCTTAACCTTAGGCTTAGCCTTAGGTCTAGGCTTAGCCTTAGGCTTAGTCTTAGGCCTAGCCTTAGATCTAGTCTTAGACTTAGCCTTAGGCTTGCCTTAGCTTTAAATCTAGGATAGCCTTAGGTCTAGGCTTAGACTTAGCCTTAGGCTTAGTCTTAGGCTTTATCTCCCCCCATCCCATATTGGAATAGGGAGTTGGTAATGTTTGATCTTAAATTTTTAATCTTTAGTCTTATTCTGTCTCTATTTTTGAGAATAATTTAGCCAATTTTCTCAATATTTTCTGATATCATTATTTTGATTTATAGATCTTTTATCTACGTATTTTTGCAATAAAATTTGTTAACTACTTAGACTTTTCCCTTGATTTAGCTAATTTTTTGCAAAACCTCTATTTAAAAATTCATCCTTTTGAGTTCTTCAAAAACATATTTGTATCCTTATGTCTGGGAATTTGGAACGTCACAAATAAATTTTTAAAAGAAAAAATAAGAATAAGACAAATTTCTCAGGGGATTTTTTCTCGAAGTTAAAATTAAGCCTTACAATTTGCCGCGGAGATCGTTAACAGCAATGGTGAGCTCGTTGATCTAAAAATTGTCAGTTAAAAAATAAAAATATGTCATAAAATTTTAAGGAGCAATTTTGAACTTTTTTTAAAAATAATAGGGTATAATTTTGAATTAAAATATATGTACCTACCTCACTGTCTTTGCCCATAACCAATTGGTTGATGTCATACTTCTCCTCTTCCAATTGAACTAGTCTAGCAAAAAGTTCATTGTAGATGGACTCGAGTTTGCCTTAAAAAATTATAATAGATTGCATTGAAGAAATGTGTTTAAATTTTTGGACATTTAAGCACTTGGAGAAGTGAAGTGCTCGGAGGGGAGAAGAAGAGGAGCAACCCTTTTCTCCCCTCGAAGCGCTACCGCACTCAAGTGGATAAGGAAGCCGCCCGTCCGATCTGGCAAGTTAAGTAACGTTGGGCCCACCCAACGTTATAATTTAAAAATTTTCTCACCCTTATCTTCAATCGAATCAACATCAGGGAGCGCGATGGTCCTCTGTTTCAACACATTCTGGCGCTCTTGCTCACTCTTCAACTGTTGTTGTTTGAGGTTTTCAGCGGCTTTCATCATGAGAAGTTTCTAAAAATCTAGTTTAAAAAAATTAAATTAAAATTTCGTCGAGAAATTTTTATGACCCCGAAGTTCGATGAAAAATGGCTATATGTGGCTATAACATATGCGGACATGTTTAATTTTGTGTGTTTTATATGCGGAAAAATGTAAAATTGTTCAAAATTTTTCGTTTTATCCTACCAAATGTTGTCGTTATAAAATTTTTAATTATCTTTGCAATAAAATTTTTTACGTACTCGGAGCTTCTTCTTACGTTCGGGTGTAAGGAAACCCTTCTTCTTCTTCTTTTTTTGGCCGGCTTCCTCGAGACGCTTGCGCACCTCAGCCTTCTTCTGCTCACGCTCAGCGGCCTTGCGCTGTGCCTCATCATCATCTTCACCTTGTGGGCCACCGTAACGAAGAGGATCCGACATGTTGAACCTAAATTTTTAATGATTAAAATATAATTTGTATTTATGAAATAAATAAAATCACGAAATTTTAAAACTTCATACAAACATAGGTTAACAATGAATGCTCATTAGCTGTAGCGCGGATATAGAAACTCGACTAACATATAGTGACAGTTCATAAAAAATGGATAATAAAATTTTGTAGGTGAATGGGACAAAAAATTTTGAGCTTAGGCGCTTTCAAGATTTTGAACCTTACTGTTTAGTTTTTTGGCTATAAATCAGTCAAATTAAATCCGTTGGGGCTTAGCGATAGCTCATTGAATTCCTGAGATCAAGGCGAACAACTTTGTAGAACATCACTCTTTTTGAAAAAATTTCTGTGTTGGAGAAGAAGAAAAACTTAACTTTCCCACTGAAAGTTAAAAAAAAGTGGGCGCTCAATAGTGCAGTGGATAAGGAAGCCGCACATCCGATCTGGCAAGTTAAGCATCATTGGGCCGATTCCCACGAGAATAAAACATTTGATTTTAAAAAATCTTTTTCAAAAAATGTAGCAATAAATTTTTGTTCCATTTTTTGTAAAAAAAAATTATTTTTGAAAATCAAAACCCTCGTGGGAATCGAACTTACGGGCCCAACGTTGCTTAACTTGCCAGATCGGACGATCGGAATCCTTATCCACTGCGCTATGGAGCGCCCATTTTTTAATTATCAGCGGGTATTGGAGTATATCAAATATAAGAAAAATTATCATAACCAGAGATTTCATGTTATTAATACCATAATTTTTAATCAAATAAAAAGCAAAATTTTGAGGCATGATAAATCTAGCATATTAATTAATCGCTATTTTTATAGTCGGTTTCAGCAAGCCCATGTGGCCTAATGGCTAGAACGCTTAACATGACTATTATAGACGCGGGTTCGACTCCTACCAGGATTGATTTCTTTATTTTAAGGTTTCATAAAAAGTCATCAAAGAAGACTCCCCATAATTTGAGCCGTAGAATTTTTGTCTATGTTTTGTTTTTTCTGAACCCTTTTGGAAAACGATAAAAATTGAATTTTTCATATACATGATTTTTTAGCGTTTTCCAAAAGGTTTCAAAAAAACAAAACATATGCAAAAATTCTACCGTCCAAATGATGGAGGATATTCTTTGATGACTTTTTATGAAACCTTAAAATAAAGAAATTGATCCTGATAGGATTCGAACCCGCTCTCATAATAGTCATGTCCAGCGTCCTAGCCATTAGGCCACATGGGCAGCGCTTTTATTTTCTCTCTCGCTGAAACCGATTATATACACTTTCAAATTATGATATTGAAAAATGTAAATCTTTCATTATGATAGAAATTTCGCTAAATTTTCTATCATAACCGGAGATTTACATTTTTCAATATCATAATTTGAAAGAGAATAAAAATGGTGATAAAAGAATATGATAATTTTATCATAACTCAAGAATTCAATTTTTATGCGATTTCAAATTATGATATTGAAAAATGTAAATCTCCGGTTATGATAGAAAATTTAGCAAAATTTCTATCATAATGAGAGATTTATTGTTTTCAATATCATAATTTTTAATCACTTAAAAGGTGAAATAATAAATTATGGTAGGTTTATCATATTTTATAAAAGCATTTTTTATGCAATTACAGAATATGATATTGAAAATGGAAATCTTGGATTATGATAAATGGCTCAAAATATTGGGTTGTTCCACAATTTTGCTGATTTTTTACATGAATTTTGACCGGAAATTTTTTTTTTAATTTTCTAAAAATAACCCATATAGGGGTAATTTTTGCGGGGAATCGATTGCGCGCATTCCCTCAAGCGTGAAATTGCTTGCTTGACCCATTCAGGGAACGGGATAGGTATATTGAAGCGAAAATTAACTAAAATTCGGATTCTTGTCGGAAAACCGGTTGTCTAGGGGTTTTTCTAGGCGGGGAATCGATTGCGCTCATTTTCAAATCATTAAAAAATTTCCCTGACGCTTATTTAAGCGATTTTCGTATCCCCACATGGGGTATACTCGCTAAAGTGGTTTCATGGCTTAAATAAGTGTCAGGAAAGCATAGATCAGGGTAAGTACCATCAAAAAAGTTTGATCAATGATAGCTTGATCCCAATTTTAAACCATAATCAAATTTTTGAGATTTTTGGAAAAATTTTATGCAGAGTGGTGCAACAAAGTTCCATTTTTCCATGAATTTTGGACCCACAAATTTTTCCTTAAGATGCAAAGCGTGAAAATGCTTTCCTGATTCAGGGAAGGTGGTGGGTGTATTGAAGCAAAAATTCAATTTTTCGCCGTAAAATCGGCTGTTTAGGGGTTTTTCTACACTCACAAAATCTCTTTAAGCTAACCCCTGTATTTTCGGGGGTTAACCCCTGAAATTACGGGGGTTAACCCCGAAAAAACAGGGATTATTCCGTCTGATCAGGTTTGAGTGTTAACCCCCGAAAATACAGGGGTTAGCTTAAAGAGATTTTATGAGCGTAGGCGGGGAATCGATTGCGCGATTCCCAAAGCGTGAAAATGCTTCCCTGATTCATGGAAAAATTGGATTTTTGAAGCTAAAATGGTCATTTTTTGCATTTTTCTCATAAATAAGAGTCAGGCAAACGTTTTCACGAATAGAGAATGCGCGCAATCGATTCCCCCGCATCGAATTACCCCTAATAGGGTCATTTTTAGAAAAAATTTGGGTCCAAAATTCATAAAAAAATGGTTTTTGGACAAAAATATATCAAAAATGGGATTTTTTGAAGTCTTTTTTGACAAAATAAAAGAATGAACTAAAAATCTTCAATTTTTCAACAACAAAAAAATCAAAAATAAAGTAAGTAAAAGAAAGTGTGCACGTCCTCGTATGATTGGATGGGATCGCCTCCGGCAGACATCTTTAGCAACACGAAATAGCTAGCTAGGAGAAAGAATTGATCAGCTCAATGCCGATTTCCAATTTTTAGTGTAAAGCACAAATTGATCTTTTCCACTCTTTTTCACTTGTGCCTTATGTTCTCGCGAGAAATTTCTTCGCCTTTCCACTGAGAAAAATCCAATAATGCTCGATTTCTCTAAGAAGAGCATCCACGGATTTTTCTCTGCCTCGAGGAATTGTCTAACAAAAGTTCGAATGGGAAATGAGCTGATCTGTGTGCCACCCCCACACATAGCTCGAGTCTAAATCCGAACGATTGTTCAGTGTGTTTCTTGTCTTGGCACACTCTTTCGAAGTGATTGTCCATTCTATTGAGGGAATAACTAGACGCAAAATTGTGGGCGATCAACGAACCAACTGCCAATAAAGAAAAAGTGGGTTAAATGAAAACATGAAATGAAACTTTGTTAGCATACCAATTTTTTGAAATTTCACAATTATACTAAATGTAAAATATCAAGTTAGAAAAAAATNAAGAAAAAGTGGGTTAAATGAAAACATGAAATGAAACTTTGTTAGCATACCAATTTTTTGAAATTTCACAATTATACAAAATGTAAAATATCAAGTTAGAAAAAATTTTCGATTTGGAGTATTCAGGAACTCTATGGACCCCCAAGTTATACATGTGAATCCGCAATGACGTAACATATCCCCCCCCAAAAAAGACATTTTAAGCCAAAAATGTAATTTTTGAGCTAAAAAGCATGTTTTGGACAAAAATTGACATTTTTAGCTATTTTGACGTCTTTTGGTGAAAAATGTCATTTTTATTGAAAAATTGAAAAAATGAGCTTTTTTCAAAATAAGAAAAACATCTCCCAAGGGGAAAATGTTCAATTGTTCCAGGAACTGCCTCCCCCGCTACCCATACCCATACAGGGAGTGCCCAACCCCAAACGCCGGTTACCAACTATATTATGGGGAATAAGAGCACGGTCTTCCGGCTAAAATGCAACGCCGAGGCAAAGGAATAGAGCTCCACTGGGGATAGAACCTAAACATCTCTGCTGGAGTAGTTTTTTTAAATTTTAGAATCCGGGTCTCCGGATTGATGAGTCCGGTATTCTACCACTAAACTATGAAGCCTCGCTCCATTGCTACGCCACTAATGCCTACTACTATCCTTGTTGAAAAAAGTAGCCTCACTTTTTTGCGTTTTTAAAATTTTGGCGGATCAAAAATCAAATTTTGTCAATGAATTTTTTATCAATTGTCATAAAATTTATATTGATTAGTTGAATAGAAAATATATTTTTCTTTTCTGAATTTTTGAAGGCAGTTAAAAATTTTGATTATTATGTTAATATGAAAAAATCTTCTTTGTCTATAAAAACTGAGCAACGTGATTTTTATGTGACTAATTTGGATTCTTCACAGGTAAATATGAAAAAAATGACACAGTCGACTCTCGATAAGATGTCACCCTGGAGGCTGGGGCCAAGATGAGGGTCGGCACAAGCTATCGCACGGTCACAAGCAACGACACAAGCTATCGTACAAAAGTATCGTACGAGTGTAAAATACACTCATACGACGGACGAAATGGCCACAAGCTATCGTACGAGTACAACGAAATTTCGTACGATGCCATCGTACTGCGTCGTACGATCGTACGACAGCTTGTGGCGATTTCATCGTACTTTTACGTTAATTTTACGATCGTACNCCATCGTACTGCGTCGTACGATCGTACGACAGCTTGTGGCGATTTCATCGTACTTTTACGTTAATTTTACGATCGTACGATGACTTCGTACAATAGCTTGTGGGGCCGTCGTACGATAGAATGTGCAAACCTGTGCCGACCCTAACGCAAGCTATCGTACGAAAGTCATCGTACGAGTGTAAAATACAATTGTACGACGGACGACATGGCCACAAGCTATCGTACGAGTACGATGGCCGAAATTCGTACGATGAGTCGTCGTACTTTTATCGTACAACATGCATTTTTGTGTCGTATGATATGTCGTACGACGCCTCGTACGACAAAAATGCATTGTCGTACGACAAATTTCGTACAATGCCATCGTACGATAGCTTGTGGCGTTTTCATCGTACTTTTACGTTAATTTTACGATCGTACGATAGCTTATGGGCTATCGTACGATTGCTTGCGCTCAGTACGATAGAATGTGCGAGCTTGTGCTGACCCTGACGTCTTATTGGGGCGCTTTTACACAGGAAAATTTTCACTGGAAACGGTCCAAGGGTATCGAACCGCATCTTATGGTAGAAATCTCAGTGAAGAAAAATGAAAATTTTTGAGAAAAAGTCCAAAACTCCCTCCTCCCAATTTTGGAACAAAATTACGACGCTAGGAGGAAATCGTCTTATCGAGGGTCGATTGTATATTTTTTCCAAAAATTTTTAGAAAATACTAAATTTTTTAGAACCCCGACGACGAATCCGACTCTGATAATGCCATCGACCTAGTTGAATGTTGCACTCTGGTCCCGTGTTGCATGAACGACTCCGAAAATGNCTAAATTTTTTAGAACCCCGACGACGAATCCGACTCTGATAATGCCATCGACCTAGTTGAATGTTGCACTCTGGTCCCGTGTTGCATGAACGACTCCGAAAATGCCGAATTTGGTCACTATGTTAATATTTTTATGGTCACTTTAATCGCATTCGCTACATTCTTCTGTGTAAACCTGATCTTGGTTTTGGTCTTTGTCTTAGGCTAGTACAAAAGTTTAATGTATTAATTTTTTATACATCTGCATCCAAATTTTTGCATGTTGTCATAGGAATTCTTGTAAAAAATTCATTACAGAGAATTTTTTCTTGACGAATTCTCTTTGAAAACAAAAGAAAAAGAAAGTAGTATATGAAAGAAAAATTTGTTTGAAAATGTTTGAAGAAAAAAAATGTTTCTATGGGTAACACAAAGCACATGCTCTATGGATAATATAAAGTACAAGCCCATACTTTGATTTTCAATCTTTTTGTCTTTACTGTAACTTGGCTATTGGGAGTGCGCCAAGTGCCGAAACGGGGTTTCATCCATGAAACTTAAATATGTCATACATTTGATTTATTTGGTTGAAATTTTTACAATTTTGTTTATATTGTGCTTGTGATGAAGGGATCGGCCACTATTTTTATTCTTTTTGGTAAGTTTTGAAACTTTTTGTACTTTTAGGGGGAAATTTTGGACTTTGGAGAAAGAGGATAAGTCATCTTTTTTCGCCGCTAGACTTATGACCTATCTCCAGTGTCTTAATTATGGGAGAAGGGATAATGGAAACCCCGATCTGAAAATTTTTTTATTTTCCGGAAAGAAAAATGAAAATTTTGAGAAAAATCCAAAACTTCTATCCAAATTTTGACCAAAATTATGACGCTGCCTATCTCCCTTACGACGGTTTATGTTTGATCAAATTGGAGGAAATTCGAAATTTTTAAAACGAGTCATGCCAGTCGACTCAGCTCGCCGAGACGAGTAGAACGAATACCATAACATAGTGTTTTCCAATCCTATCCTATGGCCGAGTGGTTAAAGTGACAGATGTGCAGTCTATAGGCTAGGTTCGAACCATGATAATTTTTTGAGCACAAAATATTTTTTTGAACACAAAATATTTTTTACGCACANATGGCCGAGTGGTTAAAGTGACAGATGTGCAGTCTATAGGCTAGGTTCGAACCATGATAATTTTTTGAGCACAAAATATTTTTTACGCACAGTATTTTTTTGCGCACAAGTATTTTTTTTTAGCACAAAATCTCTATGATACATTAAATTATGCCATGGGCATAATTTAATATTGACAGAGAGAATCCTTAGACTTAGGCTAGGCTTAGGCCTTAGACTTAGGCTTAGCCTAGGCTAAGACCAAAGCCTAAGGCATAAGCCTCAAACCTAAGCCTAAGACCTAGGCTAAGACCTAAGCCTAAGGACTAAGCCTAAGACCTAAGGCCTAACCCCCCCCCCACACAGTGCCGTAGGCAGGGAGGTGGTAAGGGGGTAATTACCTACTCTCTAAAATTCTAAAAATTCATTGAAAAATTATATTTTTGCGAAAAAATTCAAACCCCGACAAATTTTTTCTCATATGGACATTCATATTAATCCAAAAAAATTATATCATCAAAGACAATCCATCACGGAAAATTTAGCTATTGTCCTAATATATTGTTCAAATGTGATTCTCTCAACTACAATCTGTGAAGATTGTGGAGACTATGGGTATTGTTCTGTGGATGGTGTAAATGGCACCTGTGACACATGTACATGCCCTTCGGGAGGCAANAAAATTTAGCTATTGTCCTAATATATTGTTCAAATGTGATTCTCTCAACTACAATCTGTGAAGATTGTGGAGACTATGGGTATTGTTCTGTGGATGGTGTAAATGGCACCTGTGACACATGTACATGCCCTTCGGGAGGCAATGATCATGGGAGTCAACCCGTGAATGGAACATGTTGCGAAATTTGTACGCATGTTTTATGTTAACTAAACATATTTTCATATTTCAGTACCTGCGAATTCATGCAACTCGAATACATGTCCATCGAGTAATTTCACATGCGTCAACTATCCTGTTGGCCAATACGAATGTGTTTGTGTAGAAGGTTGGACTGGGGCCAATTGTGATACTGGTATAATTTGAATAAATTTTAAACCAGTACCGTAGGAAAGGAGACAAGGGAGACATATCCCTTCTACATGGGCAAGGAGGGGATACTAGATCAAAAATGAATTCGTATTTTTACGCGTTTTCTGACCAAAATACGAATTGGGCCCTATATTTTCCTTTAAAATTTCTCCAATACGATGAATTGGGGGGGGGCTAGGGTTGTCCAAATTGATACAAAATTGACTCTTTGTGGCACTCGCTTTTTTCTGAAGTATGACTTTTTATACGAAACAGTTATATTCGAGTAGAGACGAGTTAAACGGTGAAAGACTAACAGAAATTTACCTTTGTTTTAAAGTTTCAGTTCTGTTTCAAAAAGAAATAGTTGATGACACATAAGTGAACACTGTTTCAAAAAGAAACATTTGCAGTCTATAGGCTAGGGTTCGAAACCCGCTTTCGATCCCCCCCCCCGGGACAGTCCCCCTTGCCCACATATGTATCCCCCTCCCCCTGGGATCACGCCATGAATTTTCCGATGGTCAAAAATATGTGTGAGGAACTCTTATTGGCCTGCCATCAAGAGGGATCATTCTAATAAAATTCAAAAATGCCCAATCTTCCAATCTTTGCACCTAGCTGAACTAGACTTTTCCTAATTTTCAAACCTAAATTTACCTTTAGAAATTGACCCTTGTAATCCTAATCCTTGTGGTTACGGCGCAAGTCAATGTTTAAATCAGCCCAATGGAACAGCTTCCGCAAACAGTTGGTATTGTGATTGTAATGCGGATTATACGGGAGAT
>OZJO01000407.1:0-20296 GCA_900406225.1 Acrobeloides nanus
TTCGATGTATGGCTTCTCAAATCCAGCATTCATAATTCAAAATTAACACAAAAAAGATTTGAAGAAAAGAGAAAAATTATGATCATGAAAGAAAAATGATGAATAAACAAATAAATTCAAATTTGGGATTGTGCATTTGTCTGGAGTATGTTCCCTGGAATTTGGACATGTGAAATTGTACAAGATGGAGCAAAACAAGTGGCTCTTTGTGATTTTTTGGGACCCAGTTCATAAGGATTTTCTTCATAACAAAAATTTTTTCACAAAAAGTGATGTTCTACAAAATTGTTTCCGAGATCACGACGAACAACTTTGTAGAACATCACTTTATATGAAAAAATTTCTATCATGAAGAAAAGCCGTATGAACCGAGTCCCAAAATGTCAAAAAAGCCACTTTTTGCGCCACCCTGTAAGAAATAAGGATTCTGAAAATTTGGTTTCTTTTGATTCCGGAATCGGAAATGGGAAGCCGGGAATTCAGGTTATACTCTTTAAAGGAGAAAAGTTTGTGTCCCTGTGCGGGCTAACTTTTTTCCTGCACTAGCTTATTTTTAAATCGACTCAGAATTTTGTCTTGAGTCCAAAAAAGTAGGCCTCGACTATGGGAAAACTCATCTAAGGAGTCTATGGGACCTCCCGCCAAGGAAAAAATCGAAATTTTCAAAAAGTTCTCCGAATCGGCTAATTTTTTGTACTCAGAGGTTTTCTGGTATCGAGAACACGAAACCGAAGGAATTTCCCAATTTTGACCTCAAGGAGTACCCCTAATGGAAAATAGGAGGAGGACATAGCGCCGTGTATAAAGAAGATTGCTGTCCGATCTGGCAAGTTAAGTAACGTTAAGATAGCCAAGTTCGATCCCGCTAGAGTCAAAAATTTTGAATTTCAAAAAATAATGATTGACAAAAATTCTATAGGAATTTATTGTGTCGCGGGATAGAACCTGACCATAGACGTAGCCAGGATTTTACGTGTTTGATAGGACTGTATGATTTCTCTGATTGCCTGTCATGGTTTTGATAGAGCACTATTGCTTGCTGGATCTGCTCTAGATCTTTCGTTGAGCCATCATTCATAAGGGTGCGCGTTATCAGTCATGCCGCGCTCGGCACGACGTTTTCAGTTGTGCCGTTGCACTACGGCACAACTGATAACGTGCATCCTAAGGGTGCGCGTTATCAGTCGTGAAACACCATTTCACGACGATTTCCGGACGTTAGCCGTCCGGAAATAGTGATTTTCACTATTTCCGAACGATTTCCAGACGATTTCCGGACTGCTCACGTCCGGAAATACTATAATTTCCGGACGGCTAACGTCCGGAAATCGTTGTGAAATGCGTTTCACGACTGATAACGTGCATCCTAAATAAAAGGCTTGACGCTTTTCTTTTTTGGGACATCCTTTCATTTTGGGCCATCCAGATATCACGTGTCAACTTTTTGGAGAATTTAGACCCCCACTCTGTGATCAAGCGTGATCATTGGCTGGACCCTCTTAATGAATTTTTTATGCTATTTTTTAATTTTTTTTATGAATTTTTAAAATTTTAACCCATTTTTTATTTTTTTATAAAAAAATTAAAATTTTTTGCCGGAGGCAAAAGCTTCTGAGCACAGCTTAGAATCGAACGTGCTGAAAATTTCTACGAGTCGTTTTTCCCCGGTCTTGAAATCGGTCTTTTCTACACTACATCGGCGAGGGGTCATTTCAACCAAAAATTTCAAGAGGTGTAACTTTGCAGAACATCATTTTCTTTGAAAAAATTGTTTAGGTGGGTCTACAACAAAATCCCCGACCGGGGATAACCGGGGAAATTCCCCGATTTTCCGGTCTCTAGTAGCCAATTGGCCACCTGGACTTCTTAATCTATGTTATTAAATTTTAACCATAAAACTTACGTAAAACATGATATGGGGCTAAAAACTTTTCCTTGAAGGGTACCTCCATGATTTTGGTGTCATTTTTCTTCTCTCATCGAGCCCTATCGATTGGTATATGCCGTGACGGAATTGGACTTAAGGTGACGGAGATAGCACGAACAGACACATAGCGCGTTTAATGTTTTAAAATTGAACGTGGTCTAAAATCGAAAATTTTTATTATTTTTCGAAATTTTCTCAAAAATTACCCCATTAGGGGTAATTTTATGCGGGAAACACGTTGGTGATGTTATTCTTGCGTAAAAACGCTTCCATTTTAAAAAAAATCGAATTTTTGCATATTAGCTTTTTCGAAATATGTACTTTCTTTCCTTCGAAAATTCGATTTTCTAAAAAATGGAAGCGTTTTTACGCAAGAATAACATCGCCAACGTGTTTCCCGCATAAAATTACCCCTAATAGGGTGATTTTTGAGAAAATTTCGAAAAATAATAAAAATTTTCGATTTTATAGTCTTTTTTTTCGTCAAAGATTTTTTTCTTCTATAAAATTTTTTCGATTGAATCAGGAATTAAAAGAAGAATTGTTTATTGAAACGAAAAAATTCAAATTCTTTGAAAGAATTTGTTAATCTCTGAATACGAACTACAAACTATATCAGAAATTTCTTTCAAAGAATTTGAATTTTTTTCGTTTCAATAAACAATTCTTCTTTTAATTCCTGATTCAATTGGAAAAATTTTATAGAAGAAAAAAATCTTTGACGAAAAAAAAGACTATAGACCATGTTTAATGGGGTATAAGTGCCGAAAGTAGCTCCAGATCTTCTTTTAAAAAGGAAAATTATCTAGTGCTAATTCCATGTTAATTCTACATCATCTTCATGAATACTAATAACAAGTCCTTTATTTATATGATCACGTGATCATTTGCCGACCCCCCCCCCCTCCCTCCGCGATCATGCGTGATCAATGGCGGCACTATAACTTTTGTCACGAATTGAGTTTGTCACTCTAACTTTTGTCACGCATACAAACTATAAACACGTGTAATCTTTTTTCCATTGGAGACATTTTTGAAATTCACATATTTTTCAATTTTTAGGGGTAACCCCTTAATTTTAGAAAATTTGGTGGTACCACCCACCCATGGGTGGTGGGTACCACCCACCACCCATGGGTGGGTGGTGGGTGGTACCACCAAATTTTCAAAAAAGTGGACTCCCCCTATCCACCTATGCCTCTCTTACCAAAAATCTCCATATAACGACCCCCCCCCCCCCCCCCCCCACCTTGAATTCTATATAACGCTCCCCCCAAAAAATATAATTGTGCGAATTTCTCTATAAACACGTGTAATCTTTTTCCATTTTTTAAATTCGGAAAAACGCTTTTATTACATAAAAACATGATTGTTTAGGAGTTCGAGCCGAATCCAGACGACGAGATTGAAGAGTTGGTGAGAATTTGAAGTGATCTAGAAATCCGCAGTAAAATTGAACAAGGAGTTGCGATCTTTGTTAGAATATCTGTGAATGAAAATTTGGCGACAGATTTTTTTATCTTATGATTTTTTTTAGAAGAAGTTCCATCTCAAGTTGAACGTGCAGCTTCCACGTCAGAATCTAGTCCAGTTTATGAAGCAGTGTAAGTTAGGGTGCTCATAATCCGTTGGCGCACGCAAAAAACACTGTAAGCAACAAGTAAGCCGTTGGAGCGCGCGAGAGCAAAAAATACTGTAAGCCTTTGGCGCGCGCCAACGCAGTTTTTGCACAAAAAATATATTTTTCTTGCAAGATTTTGTAGAATTTTCATTTTGGACAATTTCTGAAGATTTTTGCGCAAAATCCGACATTTTTCTGACGCGCCAATGGCATTTCCTCATGTGCCATTGGTTTTTTCACACGCGCCAACGCCTTTTCCGCGTGCCAACGATTTTTATCGCTTGTCAACGATTTTTCTTGCGTAAATGTTCATTTTCATATGAAATTTGGGTTTTTCCATTTTTGAGCTTGTTTTCGACTCTTTTTTGCAACAAAATCTTCCTTTCGAATTTTTGACTCTCTTTCTCTTTTTTTAAAGCCAATTTTGAATCTTTTTCTAGCTTATATTAGGAATACTTCATCCACTGTACATTTTATCGACCGGGGACACTTCCTCCATCAGAAAAATTTTCATGAAGTTAATCACGAAAATGGACATTTTCTAGTGGAGTAAGTGTTCCCGGTGGATGAACTGTCCAGTGGATGAAGTGTCATATCGCCATAAAAATAGAAATTGTTATAAAAGGAATTCAAAGAATGCCAAAATTTCATATGAAAATGAATATTTGCGCAAGAAAAATCGTTGCCACGCGGGAAAAGGGCGTTGACACATGTGAGAAAGCCGATGGCACACGAGAAAATGCCGTTGGCGTGTCAGAAAAATGTCAGATTTTGTGCAAAAATCTTCAAAAATTGTCCAAACATGAAAAATTCCGCAAAATTTTGCAAGAAAACTATGTTTGTGCAAATACTGTGTTGACGTGCGATAACAATCGTTGGCGCGCATCAACGCCGGTGTGCGCCAACGGCTTACAGTGTTTTTTGTACTCGCGCGTCAACGGCTTACTTGTTGATTACAGTGTTTTTTGCGCGCGCCAACGGCTTATGAGCACCCTTATGGAATTCGATTCCGGGGAAACGGACATTTTACAACCCGCTGAGATGGCGTAATTTATTGAATTTGAATTTTTGCTAGATGAAGAATCAGAAATGACCATATGTACGGGGGCAGTATTATAAAAATTGAATTTTTAGGGCAAAAAACACATTTTTGCAAAAATATCCAAAAAAATTGCGATTTTTGATGAAAAATTGGCACTTTTTTAAATAATTGACCCCCCCCCTAGCTATGCCACTATTTTTGAGAAAAATAATATATGTTGACACTTTTTACTTCATTTATAACGGATGTAATGTATTTTTCTAGAAAAATTCGATATAACGGCACACCTCCATTCGATTCGATATAACGACCCTTCGAACTTAGGAGAAATATAATTTCCCCGCGGGGTGTTGTTATAAAGGTTGTTTTTATGGAAATCCCGAGTTCAGGATTTTCGGAATTTTTGAAAAAAGATTTCAAAATGCCAATCGGAAAAACGCTCTGTAAATTTAAAATATAAGGTTTTAGGATTATTTTGAATCCAAGATCAGCGAAAATGGCCTCAACTGTTCGGACTAGCAGCATTTTGAAAATTTTAAAATTATTCCAAAGTCAAGATTCAGGTGCTTTTTTATAGGGCTCATCGTCCTTCACAAAATTAACGGACCACTTCGGAATATGCGAATTTTTTCAAAACAATTTTTTTTAAAAAATTTTTAGCTTCTTTTAAAATAAAAAAATGAAAGAATTACGTCCGGCAATTTTGCGAATGCACTCGTTTGGCGACTCAGAGCGGACAATCGCTGAAGCTTTGCGCATTCCTAAGACAACAGTGCATCGAACGATACAGCGCGAAACCGTAGAAGATCGTAAAGGTCACGGTCGGAAAAACACAGCGCGCACGCCTGAAAACGTCGAGCAAGCCC
Source organism: Acrobeloides nanus (assembly GCA_900406225.1). Classification (NCBI taxonomy): domain Eukaryota; kingdom Metazoa; phylum Nematoda; class Chromadorea; order Rhabditida; family Cephalobidae; genus Acrobeloides; species Acrobeloides nanus. The sequence goes on from OZJO01000407.1 coordinate 5,457, forward strand.
AAGGACGGCATTTTGAATAGTTCCTGTTATTTTGTTTTGTTTGTTTCTTGTTTTGAGAAAAATTCGCATATTCCGAAGTGGTCCGTTTATTTTATTACACCCTGTAGAGAGGGGTCGTTATATCGAGATCTTATTTGTTTCAATAAACATGATTTTATTGAAATTCAGGCAACTTTTATTGCATTTTCCCCTGAATTTCAATAAAATTGTGTTTATTGAAATGATTTACGGGAAACTTTTATATTGAATTGAAGAGAGAGGCTGTTATCATAGGTCGACAAGGTGGGGGAGGGAACCCTAATGAGGTGGTTCCCCTACCACCTTATTAAATTCGGATAAGATTTTAATAAAAAAAGGATCTTTTTTTAGCTTGAGGTAGTCTTCTGATACCCAATTTTTATGAACCACCTCAAATGTTCGGCGGGGTCCATGAGGTGGTCCTCTCTCAATTTTGGGTCCATGAGGTCGTCCCCCTCAATTTTGGGTCTATGAGTGGGTCAAGGGGAGATCCCCCTTGCCGATCTATGGCTGTTATATTGGAGTGCCGTTATTTCAAGTTTGACTGTATCATGTGATCAACAATGATAACTCATTTATTTCGAAACACATCTCATGACTTGATTTCCCATATTGTTGACGATGACGAAATATGTTATGAAATATATGACGTCATATGATGTTATACTTATTTACTTTAACTATGGATGAGATGGGACTCCTTTAGGAAAATAGCGCTAAGCTCCTTTTTTAAATTTACAAATTATACTTCTCCACAGCTCATATTTATACTCATTGCAAGAATTTTACGAAGTTCAATTTCATCTTCAACTCAAGAAGAATATAAAAATTTTTTCATGAAATTCAATAATTTGGAATTTTGGAAAAAAAATCGATTAGGTATCCCACTGAGCGTGAAATTTTTCGAAAAATTTTTTTTTCATCATTTGGAATTGATCCCTCGAGGGGTAACTTTATGCGGACAATCCGAATTTCACATTTCCGAGACCTGAAAATCTTTCCCCGAATCAAGAATAGGCTATTTATATGACACATTTTTGACAAGAATCACATGCCATACGTCATATAAATACCCTTTTCTTGGTTCGGAGAAAGATTTTCAGGTCTCTGAAATGTGAAATTCGAATTCCCCGCATAAAATTACCTCTAGAGGGATCAATTCCAAATGGTTAAAAAAATTTTTCGAAAAATTTTAGTGGGATACCTAATCGATACTAGTTACGAATTTTAATTCTTGTTAGGGATTAGAATAGTTTACTCAAAATGTATTTGTATCTGCTTTATGTTGATTAGAAATTTTGCATTATCTCTGATCAGTCTTTATTTTTTGGATTCAATCTCATGAATTTTTAAAACATTCCCCTAAAGATGTCATCGTTTTCAATTACAGTGTACCTCAGTCATTTGCACTTTATTCATGTAAATAGACGACATATACAACAAGAAATTCGAGATAGCATTCAAATGAAAGAGGACGCCAGCTTTTGAACAAACTTAGACGCATTCACTTACATAGATATAAACAAAGTATGTATGTGTGAATCAACTTTGACAAGCGGTCTTTCCGAATCACCCGATTTTCCCAAAAAATGCAAAAGTGGATAAATTAAAGGCATAGACATGAAACTCCCAAGTTTTTTTTAAGTTTCTTGGCAATTTGGTTGGGTAAAAAATTGATCAATAACTTCATAAAAAGTTAAAATTCTTATGCTAGAATAGTTATGAAATGCCGGTGTTTGATCCATTAATCAGATGGGTTACTCGTGACGAAATCGAGTAATAAAGTGGTCCTCATTTTGAAAGAAAGGAGTCATATGACCCACATGCACAAGACATAGTTACAAAGAATAATGTTTTTATGTTACAGGGTGTCCCAAAAAAGTGAAATTTTCGTGATTTTTTCATGATTTTTAGACCCGAAAATTTTTTCTAAAAATGACCTGTATAGGGGTAATTTGATGGGGAATCGATTGCGCGCACTCCTGAAGCGTGAAAACACTTCCTTGACTCTGATTCAGGGTAGCGTGTTAAAGCGAAAATGTAAAAAATTTGAATTTTGACTGGGTTTCTAGGGTTTTTCTATGCGAGAAATCGATTGCGCGTATTTTTGAAGCATGAAAATGCCCCTGATTCATGGAAGGAGTGGGTGTGTTCAATTGAAAAAGGATCAGTGAAGCTATAAGTTGATCAAAAACCACTTTTTAAGACCAGGAAAGCGTTTTCACGTTTCGAAAACACACGCAATTGATTTCTCGCATAGAAAAACTCTCGGATATCATGTTAAAATCCGAATTTTTTTCATTGTCGCTTCAATACGCTACCTTGAATCAGGGTCATGAAGCGTTTTCACGTTTCGAAAACAAACGCAATCGATTTCTCGCATAGAAAAACCTTAATACAGTCGAACATTTTGGCAAAAATCGATTTCTATAACAAATATCAACAGTTTAAAATTAATTTGCAACATTGAAAAACGCCCATTTTTTGAAAAAGTTTGTATATTGACACGAAAACGTGACCTTTTCTCAAAAAGATCGATTGGACTGTATTCAGCATACACTCTTATCTAACAATGAAAAAAAATTTCATCGAAAACGGATGAAAAATGATGAAATTAGAGCATTTTTTGAGCCGCAAATACTTATTGGACAACCCAGTAAAAACTAGAAAATAAGTTCTTGATGGCGCATTTGGTATGGTGTCGTCCGCAGACCCAACAAGTCAAGGGTTCGATTCCCAAAAAATCGAATCAAATGCTTTGACCATTTGTTCACATGACTTTTGTTTTATTGCTTTTACATCAATCTTTTACATACTTATACATCCGTAAATACGTAATTGTAGCCATTATTTCCTTTCGGCACATTGTGCATATCCATTAAATCGACTTGCCAATCCGTATGAAGTCCAGATGTTGTGTCTGACGTCTATAGCGTTCAACATATCCATTTATTACGTTATTAAATTTTTCGAATTGACCTTTCTCTGTAAATACAGTAATCATTACCTACCCAATTCTCTACCTTATACCTACCACCTACACTAAACTGAGACCTTAGTTTTATACATATAAAACTGAGAGGCTTCAGTTATATATATGTTGCACCTGATCTTGAATTTCGCCCGATTCAGAATCGGGCGCCCGATCTTGAACGAACAACTTAGGCTTAGCCTAAAGTTAAGCCTAAGATTGTTCATTCAAGATCGGACGCCTGATTCTGAGTTGGGTGAAATTCAAGATTGGGTGCAACATATACAACTAATACAGCCTCAGTTTTATATACGACACCGGCAGATCGTCTTCAAGGATGAAAAGATCTTCACATTTCAGGAGCCTTCAACCGTCGGAACAACCGGATTTTAGCGAAAAATAGATTAGGTAAGCTTTATTTTCGTCTCTCTAAATCTTTTAGGGCGTCTCGTCGCTGCCAGAAAGCAATTTACGAAGAGTGTCGTCGTCTATGCAGGATTCACCACTACCAGCAAAACTTCGTTGGTTTTTGTCGATCGGGGAGTGAAAATCAACTCCGTAGTGTACCAACAACGCATTTTACGAGAAGTACTGGATCCATGCACCTGTAATCACTTCTTTAATCGACAGTGGACGCTATAACAGTCTGGGCACCATCACATTCTGCTAAAAATTATCATTCAGTTTTGCAAAGAGATGTTCCCCGATGTATGGGACAAGGGCTCCTGGTCTGATCGATCATTGGTTCTTCTTTGGAATTGAAGTGTTCCTCTTAGATTTTCCCGCTAAATACTGCAACGGCAAAATCTTTTTGACGTAAGGGGAAACGAACTCTTGTTAGATCCAGTGACGCTTGAAAAATGTGAAAAGTGGAATGATCAATATAAAAAAATGTTGTTTGATTATATGAATTCGAACAAGGATTTGAATATTAATGTAAGTCGAGAAAATATTGAGATTAANGTGACGATCGTATTGGCAATTGTTGTGATCCTCCAGCATGCGGATCACAAACTATAGTCCACATCAAGATTTTTCCAGTACGGTCTCCAGAAGCTGATGACAGAGTTGCCAAAAAAAAATCTTTTGGGCGCAAGGGGAACCGAACCCTTGCTAGTGCCGGTGATGCCGTAGCCTTGACAGCGCACCAAACCACTACATCAAGAAAATCCCATCTAAAAATCTTTTTATTCGTCCGAGATATGATCCAAAGTTTAGGGTATGAATCATACATGAACAAGGAAGGGGGGACAAGCTACCTTGGGACTATATGTTGTCGACCAAAAAAAAAGTCGCCATCTAATTTTTTGGCTTGGCTATATAGCTTTGAGACTTGTAACTCCGAGGCTATATGAATCTTAATTTTTGGCTCGATTCTAGCTACATGAGGAGGGGGGGAGGACAGTCTCCCCATTGATAATGTATGATATGAATGTACGTGAGAAGCACTGTAGACTTTCATTTGATGTATTTAATTTTTATTGCAATATCATTAAAAAATTGTTTATCAACATAAAAAAGATCGTTCAAGTATTTCGTAATTCAAATTATGCGAATTTTTACACCCTCCCCCAAAAACAAATCAAAAATGAATGATATAATCTGGCTTTTCTAAGAGCGTTAATAGACTCACCCTCTTAAAGAGATTATGTAATACTTGAACGTACCCTAACAATGACAGTTAGGGGTTTAAAGGACCAGTCCACTCGAAAAAAAACACTATGAGAAAATTATATATTTGGAGAGTTCATGAAAAATGAAGCACTTTTTGTTTTTACGGCACGTTCTGAATCGTTGTAGTTTTTGAGAGAATTACATTTGAAATTTGAATTTGGGTTCATGTTTTCGTTGTAATACATTAACTTTTTTGAATTTTTTGCACTAAAAGTTTTTAGTGCAAAAACGAATTTAGTTCAAGAAATTCAAAAAAGTTTGTGTATTACAACGAAAACATGAACCCAAATTCAAATTTCAAACGCAATTCTCTCGAGAACTACAACGATTTAGGTGTTATCGTAAAAAAGGAAAATGCTTCATTTTTCATAAACTTTCCGAATATATAACGTTTTCATAGTGTTTTTCTGAGTAGAGCGGTCCTTCAAGCCCAATTTATATATTCACCTTTAGCAAAAAACATGAATAATTTCAAAACCGCCATTGTTTAAATTTATAAAAAAAGTACCCAAAATTTTTTTAAACCTTTATACCTCGTTTAATTTTTACAAAAAGGATAAATTACACGTTTTTAAAGAAAAAATTAACAAAAAAAAGAAAATGTGATTAATGTGAGCTAGCACGAATTGGTCGATTCAAAGTTGATCTAGTTGGACGGAGAATCAATGACGAGGTTAGTTTCGGCACATAGACCCGCTTCATTTTGACGTCGTACACTCGTCGCGAGAAATAGACCTGAAAATTTTTTGATAAATATTGAGTCGATTTATAAATAAGGTGCTTTTGAGCGTTACCGAACCGTGAAAATTCTTCCCTGATTCAGGGAAGGAGATGAGTATATTAAAGCGAAAAAATTTAAAATTCGTTTCTTTATATACAAAATTTTTTCATCCGGCATCCTTGCGTGGTCGTTGTTACTAAATCGAGATTCGACTGTATTAGGCAAGTCTCAAACGACTATCAACCAAAGATCGTATAACAATGAATAAATACAGTCGAACCTCGATTTAGTAACATCGACGGGGAACAACACGACCACGCAGGGATGCTGACGAAAAAATTTTTACTTAAAGAAATACGGTTTCTTTATATACAAATTTTCCTGCTGGCATCCCTGCGTGGTCGTTGTTACTAAATCGAGGTTTGACTGTATTTTATATGGGCAAATTTGGCCTAAAAACACTTACCACTTCAAATGGTGAATCTTCATGTGGGAGACGCGATCGACGCGGATAGTCTTCCTCTCCACGAGGCCAGATTTCCTGAGACTCTAAGGGACGAAGACAAACCGGTAGTGAGTCGATCTGTCCTTCGGTTATGTAGCTAAAAAATTTTTTCATCATTTTTATCATTTTGCAAAAAAAGTAGGGCAGCATATTTTGTAGAAGTCTCAAGTGGAATTACATGAACAAAGAACCTACAGGGTCTTCCAAAAAAAACCGCCATTTTGTCATTTTTTATTTTGGTCATTTTTTAGTAGCTTAGACTTAGGCTTGGGCTTAGGCTTGGTCTTAGGCTTGGGCTTAGGTTTGGGCTTAGGCTTAGGGTGTTCCAAAAAAAAACCACCATTTGGTGATTTGTTGTCGAAAATTTTTCAAAAATTTTTTTCCAAAATGACTCATTAAGGGTATTTTTATATGAGAAATCGATTGCGCGCATCGAAAAACCTTGAAAACGCCTCCCAGACCATGAAATATCCAAATGTCGTATCTTCAAGTAGGAATTTCTACCGAAAATAACTGAAAAAATACGAAAATCTTATATCTCATGGTCTAGGAAGAGTTTTCAAGGGTTTTCGATGAGAGAATTCGATTTCTCGCATAAAATTACCCCTAATGAGTCATTTTGGAGAAAAAATTTTTTGGAAAATTTTTAAAAAATTCGCCAAAAAATGACCAAATGGCGGCTTTTTTGGAACACCCTGTAGTTTTTTTGGCTAGACTCAACAACTATCTGTCATCATTATTCGACATCGGCAATATGCATAATGGAAAAAGTGCTCAAGGTCATCCTCGAGGGAACACTAATCTTGTGGAATTTTTTTGCAAACTATGAAATTTAAAAAAAATCTCAATAATATTCAAAATATTTTCGGGCGAGGGGTATAGGTGGATAGAGGGAGTCCATTTGTCCGAAAATTTGCGGGTGAGAGATCAGGCCAAAAATTGTGGGGGAGGTCAGGCCAAAAATTGCGGAGGGGGGTCATTTTTTCAAAATGTTCACCAAAAAATGCTCAAAATTGCTATTTTTGCTTAAAAATGCGTTTTTTTACCAAAACAATGCCATTTTTTAGCCAATTTTTGGCCTCTGGCTGAAAATTTGCCCGGGGGGTCAGATCTCCACGTGGTGGTCCACCCCCCTCTCCACCTATGGGAAGGAGTATAAAAATGTTTCGAAAAAAATACCGGCAATATTCACTAAAAGTGAGTACAAAAGCAACGCTTTCGATGGCATCACAGGCGACGCTGTCAATATGTCTTGAAGCGAGTAATTCCTTTTCGTGCAATGGGATTAACAGGGGATTTTTGATGCTATCTATTTGTTCTCGAGTATAATACCATAAGACATTAGCCATTAAATAGCCTAAAATTTGGGTTGTAGAGTTAACTTGTAAATTTTCAAATTGCGAAAAAATCAAAATTTGGGTAAGTTGAAGTCCAAAACTTTGTTTCATGGCGAAAATCCTGTAAAAAAATTTTGAAATTCGCATATTTTAACATTTTATTTTTCGCTTTGAAGTTTTCAAAGTCGATTTTCTTCACCTTAACAAAATTCTAGGAATTTAATTTTTGTATGAAAATACAGAGCTTTAGTCCCTCTAACATATGCAAAAAACCGTATATAAAAATTATTTAACAGTGCCGAGATATTTGACTTTGAAGTTGATAGTCAAAAAATAAGGAAAAAATAAAATGACTCATTAACTTGTGGTGATGGTGTAGTGGTTAGCGCGTTTGGTTAGAAGCCAGAAGGTCGAGGGTTTGATTCTCGGGTGCATCATTTTGTTTTTGCTTCATTTTTTGACTATCAACTTCAAAGTCAAATATCACGCCACTAAATGACAAAAACAAAATGACGCACCTGGGAACAAACCCTTGACCTTCTGGCTGCTAGTCGAACGCGCTAACCACTACACCATGTGGTGATTCCCGGGTGCGTCATTTTATTTTTACCTCATTTTTTGACTATCAACTTCAAAGTCAAATATCTCGGCACTGTTAGATAATTTTTATATACGGTTTTTTGCATTTGTTAAAGGGACTAAAGCTCTGTATTTTCATACAAAAATTAAATTTCTAACATTTTGTTAAAGTGAAGAAAATCGACTTTGAAAACTTCAACGTGAAAAATAAAAATGTTCAAACATGCGAATTTCAAAATTTTTTTACAGAATTTATTTTTTTGACACTTACCAGTGTTCTCGTCGACATAGAAATTCATAACCTTGCCAATATTTTCCAGCCCTTCAGCCGACCTCACTTTTATACAATCTCGAACTCGAATAATTTCATCCGTTTCATGACGATGTTTAATGGCAGTATAACATTGCTGTATACTAGGGCTGGCATCGTTCTAAAAAAATTTGTTGCAAATCATAACATCTCCACAATCTTATATAACTTACACATAAACGAACCATTTTATCCACTGGTTTCCCAATCGGTTGCCAATTGGATTTTATCCGTTTCGGCTTCTTTGGTGTTCTTTTCGAGCAAATTGTATGTCTACGTCGGTTTCCTTTACTTGGACTACTGGTCTCTTCAGGAATTCTGTCCAAGAAAACATTTTCTTTTTGCTCTTCACTATAGTTTTGACTGGCTAGCCAGATGGTGTTGCCATTTTTGGCTCGGCGTAAGACTTTCCATTTGGATTGATGCTTGGGGCTTTGTTCGGAGAGATTTGAAGAACTACTAACTCCGGATGAAGATGGGGTTGAGTTTTTGAAACTTTCTTTGCAGAAGTCTACATCGATTGAGATTGGGGAAGAGTAGAGATCGGTTGAGGAAGATGGGGCTTGGTTTTCGGATTCGTTCTCGTTGTACTAAAAAATGGTCAATTAAAGGACTAGTCCACAATGAAACAATTATATATTCTAAAAGTTCATGAAAAATGGAGCATGTTTTGTTTTTACGGTATGTTTTGAATCGTTGTAGTTTTTGAGATAATCGCGTTTGAAATTTTGAATTCAAAAAAGTTTGTGTATTACAACGAAAACATGTACACAAATTCAAAATTTCAAACGCAATTTTCTCGAAAACTATAACGATTCAAAATTTACCGTAAAAACAAAAATTGCTCTATTTTTCATAAACTTTCCGAATTTCTACATGAGCGCAGTGAAAATTCATGAATCAATAAAAGTTGTGTATTGACGCGAAAATTTTTAAAAATTTTCACTTTTCATCGACTTACGAAAACTGCCAAAAAAATTTGAATTTACGCAACAAAAAAATTTTTTGTGAAAAATCAATTTCTTCTCTAAAAATTGAATTTTTGTGAAAAATCGAATTTTCAGCGAAAAATCAAATTTCATAAAAAATCGATTTTTCTAAAAATTAGATTTTTCACTAAAATTCAATTTTTCGTAACTCGCCGACACGAATAAAATGGCACAAAAATGATCCAATTTGAAAATTGTGTTGAGTTATTGAAACGAAAACATTTAAAATTTGTTAGAAATTTTTCGAAAAATTTATACCTGTAAATCCATTTTTGCCACTTTAGCACTAGTTGCTTCTCTTTCCGATGACCCGGAACTGCGATGTTTCTTTCCAATTTTCCCATTTTTATTATGCGAAGAGTTGGTGATCTTCGTCAAAGTTGCGACTGTATTGGCCTGTGTGGACGGCCGTAACTTTCTTCGCCGACTTTCTGTCATGATCTCGAGCCAATCTGCTTCAGATAGGTTGAGCTCTTCGCTGAACTTCTTAATCGCTTCCAAAGAATCAAGAATCGGTTCTTCTTCTAAATTTAGCTTAGATTTGACAACTTCCAATGCGGATGAATCAGTAATCGACGTTTCTGTATTGTTTAGAAAAGATTCTTCTTGGGACGATGATGATGAATCTGGTAGAAGAGTACAATTTTCTTGAGCACTACTTATAGAACTATAAATTCCTTCTTGTTCTAATTTAGGAGGCTCGTTGGGAAGGAGATTGGAATCTGTCTAAAATAGAATAAATAATATTTGTGTAATAATAATGAATCATTCTGGCTGTGAGAAAAAGATTCGAGCAAAAAATTTTTTTAGTTAAATAAACTAAGAGGAATAAAAACGAATCAAGATATTTTTTGAGGCAAATATATCATTATGTAATATTCAATTTATAATTTATATTTTCGTTTTGATACTTAGAATTTTGAAGGAAAACAAAGAAGAAGATGCAGCAGCAGAAGAAGAAGCATCAGAAGAAGCTACAGAAGAAGAAGTTGCAGCAGTAGAAGAAGAAGAAGACGAAGCAGCAGAAGAAGCTACAGAAGAAGAAGCAGCAGAAGGAGAAGAAGCAGAAGAATCTGCAGCAGCAGAAGAAGAAGCTGCAGCAGTAGAAGGAGAAGCAGAAGAAGACGAAGCAGCAGAAGAAGAAGAAGCAGAAGAATCTGCAACAGAAGAAGCTACAAAAGAAGAAGAAATCACAGCAGAAGAACTGCAAAACTATAATTAAGTTGTAGTAAAATCAAACTAAATGTACTTTTAATATAATCTCATAAACTATGTTCTATGCGAAGAATCGATTGCGCGCATTTTCGAACCTTGAAAACGCTTACCTAGCCTTAAAATAGCCTATTTTCGCTTCAATACATATGCCTCTTCCCTTAATCAGGGTCAGGGAAGTGTTTTAAAGGTTTGGAAATGTGTACAGGGTGATTAAAAAAAGAGATTTTATCGATTTTTGCGCGATTTATCACAATTTTTCAAGTTTTGTAATTTTCACTAGGGGTTTTTCTATGCGAGGAACCGATTACGCGCATTGCTAAACCTTTAAAACGCTTCCCTGACTCTGATTCAGGAAAAAATATATATATTGAAGCGAAAATAGACTATTTTAGGGTCAAGGAAGCGTTTTCATTGTTCAAAAGTGCGCGCAATCTCTTTTCGCATAGAAAATCCCCTAAAGTTATTTTGGTGAAAATTGAAAAATTGTTGCTAACAATTGCGAGAAATCGAAAAAATCTCATTTTTTTAACTCACCCTGTATAGGTAGGTGTCGTAGGTTGAAAAACAAACAGATATGGGAAAACGAAAAGGAATAAATCAAACAAATATTGGCTACTCCGTACAGGGTTGTCGGGTGCGCTTTTTTATTCCTTTCAATCGCTTTTTTGCGACTTTTCGCTTCAATACATAATACGCCATCCCTGAATCAGGGAAGTGTCTTTTCGCTTCGAAAATTTCAAACTCGGATTCCCCGCAAATTTTTTACCTCTCGAGGGGTCATTTCCAGAAAAAATTTTCACGTGGGTGGCCCCCATTGTGTAGTCCACATTTTTTAGTGAAAAAATGAAAAAAATTGAAAATTTTTGTTGAAAAATAACAAATTTTGGTGAAAAATCAAATTTTGGCAAAGATTTATATATATGCTAGAGTTATATAAAGTGCTAGATTTATATAAAGTGTTGGCAACATGGTGAAGTGGCAAGACGCGCAAAAGTCATCTTGAACGATGAGAGTTCGATCCTGGGTTCGAAATTTTGTAACGTAGCGAATCAAAAAAATTATTAAAGCAAACCCCTCTTAAAATTACATGAAAAAATTTTGCCTATCATTATTTTTCGATTTTGACTTCAAGGGGACCCTATACAAATGATGCTATCTCTAGCGAGTAGCTCCATCTGTATAGGGTCCCCTTGAGGTTAAAATCGAAAAATAATGATAGGCAAAATTTTTTCATGTAATTTTAAGGGGGGTTTGCTACTTTTTTTGATTCGCTACTTTGCAAAATTTCCGAACCCCCGGAGATCGAACCCTCATCGTTCAAGATGGCTTTTGCGCGACTTGCCACTTCGCCACGTTGTCAACACTTTAAATAAATCAAGATATAAAAAGGGTAATACATGCCTGACAATGGACATGCATGAATTTTTCAAAAATTCCTATATATTCTGAAAGAGCATACTTGATAACTCTTTAGACATAACACAACTAGCTGCTATAACTCTAACCCAGAGGAGATAAAAAATATATACTAATATATAAGTAAAAAATGATCCTTTCAATCAATATGCAGGATGGCTCAGTGGATTGATTGTAGGCCAATGACCTGACAGTCCAGGGTTCGACTCCCCTTGCTATCCAAATATTTTTGCCTTTTCTTAAAAAATTTTTATTTCCTCAGGATTAATATAATAGCTTGTATTATTTTAAAATTACAAAAATCCAAAAATTTGTTCAAACTTTGACCCGAAACACCAAGTACATTCGATTAGTGGTTAGTGAACTCAAAAAAACTCAAAAAATAGACATTTTTCTCGATAATTGTGGAGAGTCTTGACACAAAAGAAAGTAGTGTGCACATACACACACAAGCACATAAAGCATAAGCGTCAATCGTCCACACACACACATGCCAAAAGAGACGTCGCATGACACATATAGAAAAATATACCGAAAATATGAGAAAAATATAAAAAATGAGACATCTTTGAGGCAAGGTTCACAACAAAAATTAGAGCATCGATAAAATGAGAGGGTGTTAGAAATTTGAGCCGCACAGGCGGGAAAAACTTCTGCGCCAAACTCGCGCGTTCGGTCGCCCATTGGGCTTCAAAAGAAAAAAGTGGCCGCTCGGCCTAGCCGCCCATTTAGACGGACAAAAGACACACTGACGCACTCGCAGCGTTGAATTTTTCTAAAGGCCCAGAATGAAGCATGTGACAGAGAAAATTTTTTAGAATTGATTGTTAGGATCCGCCCACTGTGTTTGAACAGGCAAGATGGATGCTGTGGGGGGAAAGAAGAAGCGTTTACTCAGAAGTTAACATGAACATCAAAATATACTGTTGGAAGATGGAAATAATATGCATTGAAAAAATTTGCCAACCTATCAAAGTTCAACACCAACTTTCACACTCATATAAAGTTTTTTCTAGCATTACAAAAAGTTTCGACTACTTGGCAAAGTGGATAAAGAAGCCGCCCGTCTGATCTGGCAAGTTAAGCAACGCTGGGCCTGCAGGTTCGATCTCACAGGGCGAAAATTTCGATATGCAAAAAACTTTTCTTGGAGCAAAATTTATTGTTTGTACGAAAAGTTTTTTATTAGATCAAAATTTTTGCCTTAGTGGGATCGAGCCTGTGAGCCCAACGTTGATTAACTTGCCAGATCGGACAGGTGGCTAACGACATTTTTCGTAAAGCTAGTCATTAAAAATGTTATATCGTCTTTTGGCCATAGGGTGTTGCAGCACGGCATACAAAAAATCCGAAAAGGTGTAGGTAAGAGTCAAAATTTTCAAACAGTTTCGTCAATTGACTCAGCTTTTTTTGAAATTTTATATGAATGTGGAAAAGATAAGCTTAAGCCTAAGCCTAAGGATAAGCCTAAGGATAAGTCTAAGGCTAAGCCTAAGCCTAAGGCTAAGCTTAAGCCTAAGGCTAAGCCTAAGGCTAAGCCTAAGCATAAGCGTAAGCCCACAAAATGCTCAAAAAGAGTACCATATCATGGGAGTTTTGCCCATGGCCGAGTGGCTAAAGCGTTCTGCATTAACTCATAGTGTACGGGTTCGATACCGCGCCCAAAAGTCATTTTTTATTTTGTTGTCAAAATTCATGAAAATTTTTGCAACCCGTATTTTTGCAGAGGACACGATGGCGCTATTATTTTTCCATGAAAACTTTTGTAAATATCGAAAAAAAGATATTTTCCGATTTTTTCAATTTTTCCAAAAGTTTTCATGGAAAAATAATAGCGCCATCGTGTTTCCCGCATAAAAATATGGATATGCAAAACTTTTCATGATTTTTGACAACAAAATAAAAAAATGGCTATTTGTCACGGGATCGAACCCGAGCCTTTGAGTAAAAGCTGAGCGCATTAGCCATCCTGCCATGGGGACAACCCTTACTTTCACAAATTTTTCCGTTGAAAAACACTTTTTTAAGCTGAAAATGTTCAGAAAATTTCAATTTTCGAAAAAATTTTTGTTGGAATCCTTGAAGGAGACAAAAAACCAGTGCCACGTGAAAAATTTTTTTCGTAAAATGCTGGTTTATAAGCTGAAGATGCTCAGAAAGTTACAATTTTTGATGAAAAATGACAATTTTGGTGAAATCCTTTAGGGTGAACGCTAGCAGTTTCGAAACGCAATTTGAGGCGCTAGCAGAGACGTTAACAGAGGTGCTAGCCGTCTCGAAATTCAACCATTTCGAGGAATCGTCTTATTACAGATTGAATATGTCTGAACAATGACACGAAAACTCTGAATTTTACATTTTTTAAATACGCTTAATTATTGAATGTATTTAAAACAAACTTTTCGAGAAAACCGAGCTTTGGATGTCACAAAAATTGTGTAAGGATACTATTTTTTTAATAAATTTGATCGATTTCTAGAAAGAATCGTTCAAAATCTCTTTTACCAAAGTTGTAGAGCTTGATTTCTTCTACAATTTTCTTAAAGGTTACTTTTGATGAAAATCGATAGAAAAACGAGAAAATCGCACGAAAAAGTAATAACCCTTAAAAAATTTTGTGACACGTTTTGTAGCATAAAGCTCTGTTTTCTTAAAAAAGGTGTTTTAAAAACAAAGACGGTATTCTTATATAGCTTGATGAGACGAACAAAATGACACCACAATTATACATTTGAATATTGTTTTGGGTTATTGAAACGAAAACTCTGATTCAGAAAAAATTATCTTGGCCCTGATTCAGGGAATGGAATTGGTGTATTGATGAATAAAATTTTTCAAAAAAAAGTCATTCAGGACTAACAAACCCAAGACTGCCAAAGTGGTTGATTTCAACAAGTAACCTATAGCTATATTTATGTTTATTTATTGTGTTGGTGGTGGCCCTCTTTCACAGCAGACGTTGTTTCTCTTGCCATGTAGACACGAGAAAGAGTCGAGAAAAAGGCACTCAAAAATTTGTTGACAAAAAGTTGTTATAGATTCGTCATGAGGTCAATGCACACAGGCACATTTGATTTGTTAATCAAAAATTAATCTAACCCACAC